>BPLS01000145.1:3752274-3801987 GCA_019656275.1 Rhododendron kiyosumense | reverse complement strand
TGTTAACTCCAACAGATCCACGAAGGAGGAGAAGAGACGAACAAGGTGACTCCTCATCCCCCCCCCTCTCTCTCGATCCGTACACTTGTAATTTTTTTTTCGAGTTAGGGTTTTTTCCGAGCCCAAAAATAAAACTATGCCCGTGTGCCCCATTCGATTTGATTGAGATTGCAAGACTACTCTTGCATGGATATGCTATGAAACGGGTCTTAAAATCCAGTGGTAGAAACATTTGAAAACTTTTTTGAATGCTTGCATGGTGTCCTGATGGAAATATGGAATGTCCCTGTTGTTGGTTCTCTCATTTTGAAAATCAGTCTTGCGAAGGGAATGCATTTTTTTTTTTCAATATGGATCCTGAGAAACAGGCTTGTTTTGCTCTAACCACTCTACACCCTATTCTCAGTCGCTTTTCTTTTTTTGAATTGATGTTCCAGTAAGTGGTATTTGGACATCAAGCTGTGTACTAACTTGAATAGATGTTCCTTTCTGAGACAAGGCACTCGTATTGTGACCTATATGTATAAGAATTGATGGATTATCGAGGAAATTTTGCTATCATTTTTTCATGCATGCTAAGTACTAAAATTCTGTTTCTTTGTTCGAGTTAGGGTTTGTATGAAAGTTGATCTGAATCTCTCTCACTCTGGCTCAATTTGTTAGGGTTTATTTGCTTATCAATTTGAAATTTTTTTTTAGGAATGGCAGAAAATAGGTTCTATTATGTTATTTTTGTTGGAAAAGTCTCCGGATGAGGTTTTAGTACCTTTACCCGTTCTTGTGCCCGTTCCTGTGTAAGCAAACATGGATGGCCAAGCTCCTTACAAGCTGCCCAAACGAGAGGAAAGTAGACTGGTGTTGAAGTCACTGGATGAGAATGTAGAAACACTAGAGAATGTGAAATCTCAAGATTGTCTGCTTGCATGAGGCCTTATGATAGAAGAATTGACTGACAATTACAGGGTGTTTTTCGAAAACATCAACTCTGCTTTGGGGGACGGTGACCTAGCAAATTTCTTCCGGTTTCTGTTTTGTGTAACTTGTATGTTCTTGTAATGGTTTGTGATTTCTGTTTGACTATAACCGGAAGTTTTAATACTGAGAAATTCTATTTGTAAGGTACTGGAATTCTATGGCATTTCTTTGCGAGGTAAATTCAGCTTGTGTCCAATTATAGTATAAGAAAATGTAGCTATGTTGTTTGTTCCCAGAGTGGCTCAATCAGACCAAAAAACTGAGAGAGAGAGAGAGAGAGAGAGAGAGAGAGAGAGAGAGAGAGAGAGAGTGTGGTGCTTGATAGATCCTCGATAACTTGTGGATCCATTTTTAATTGGTAATGCATTATCATGTAAATCACAGAATTACCATGCCTAAATGGTGCCTGATCGGCAGTAATTTAACGGGATTTGATGATAATACAATCTTTTTTAAGTTCCTCTATCACGAAATAGAGCTAATCAAATCAAACACAAAAATCCAGAAAGGGCTTCACTTGATACCATCAATTGGCCATGCTATGCTAAGGCTGATTGGAACCTCACGTTTCTAACAAATAGATAGAAAACTCTCCATTCCAACCTAGTTTCTTTCCACCATGAACATTTGACAAGTTAAACAGGGAGCACGTAAGAATTCATAGACAAAGAGGATTAACATGAGATAAATGCAGATTTCCTAACACTTCAAGAAGCACAATTTCTTCGCGCAAACTCCGGAGCAACACAAGAATTCCAATTTATACACGCAAATTTGAAAGCAACATCAAAAGGATTCCAACATCACAGATGCCGCAACCATGTTCATAACAAATTTTCATTCCATTCATTGAGAAACCAAGACAAAGACATGTCTACGACTAAATATTTGAATGATTTCCCACAAAGTTTTCAAATGAAAATTTGTTACGAGTGATTTCCCACCAAGTTTTCAAAAACTTCCTATGAGTAGAGGAGGCTTCTTGTTCTCCATGGTCATGCTTCTCAGCAAATACTACCTCGGATTCTATTTCCGGTTAGCCGTCATCACCGAACGTAGAAAATACGGACTTTCTCAAACCCTCAAGCCTCTTTAAATCCCTATTTTCGCCGATTCGACCTCAACACCAAGACCATAAACATTCTTCTTCTTCTCATCATCCCCTATATCCCCCTTCTTCCTCTTCAGTCTCTCACAAACTTTTTGGCATACATTAAAGAATGTCCACAAACAACCATTAGAAGACATCTATATAATCCATTTAGAAGTAGCAATAGTATTTTTTTTTGGAAAGCACCACATATTATACATTTGGAAGAACAACAAAATCAAAGCAGCAAGCACGAGTCCATAGCAGAATCGTGACATTTCGAGACAGAACATATTAAGCAGTGTGGGAGGGGAAAAGTTATCCCAAACTAGTCGAAAGTGTTGAAAAGAACTTACAGCAGAAACACGAGATAGGGGGTAGGAGGAGATTAAGCAGAAATGGGATCATTTGACCAGTGTTCTAGCACCCCATAAGCCCTAATTTCTGGCCCTAATTTCTGACATATCAAGCTGACATTTGATTGTCGACTGAATCCCCTCAAACTACTTTCAGTAACAACTTATATCACCTCATCAACAAAATATAAACCTAAAATTACCAAAACAGCATCTGCAATTTTTTTTGACTTCCCATATAATCATCTCACTAATAAAAATCCTAGCTCGGAAAAAAAACCTAACTCGAAAAAAAATTACAAATGTACGGATCGAGAGAGAGAGGGGGGATGAGGAGTTACCTTGTTCGTCTCTTCTCCTCCTTCGTGGATCTGTTGGAGTTAACAGAAAAAAAAACCCTATATTAGACCCAGACCTGGTTGCGACCAGAGAGAGAGAGAGAGATTCAGATCGATTTCGAGAGAGAGATACCTCGTTTCGTCGTCGATCGTGGTCGATCGTGTCATCTTCTGTCTTCTTCGTCGTCGTTCGTTGTCTTCCAATCGCCTGCTTCTCTCTCTCTCTCTCTTCTCGACGTTTGAAATGATTCGTACGGTGGAAGGATTGAGGGGTTTTGTTTAGCCCGACAGGAGGCATCCGGGGCGACTCATTTTTACCCGACCCATGGTCTATTTCTACCCGCGAGATCTCCCCTCTGACCTGAGCCGTTGGATGAGATCCAACGGCTCTTATGCGACGTCCGCATTTTTTCAATTTGAGGTCGACCTCACTTGAAGCTTAGTATATATATACAGGTACCCTTAAAATCACGTTCTGAACACATTGAGCGGCTCGGATCATCAAAATTCAATTGGGAAATGGGAGAAATAATGTGGTCCGCAACTTGCTTGAATGCGGGCATCCGCATTAGAAGGGCCCTGTATATATATATAATATAGTGAGTTTCCTGTGAAAATTAGACTCCTAAGTACAAACCTTCCCAATTCTCCCATTTTCCAATTGAATTTCGATGATCCGAGCCGTTCAATGTGATCAGAACGTGATTTTGAGAGTACAAGCGAGAAATCGGAAAAAAAAAAGCCCGGGAATGGCTTGATTGGAGCTTTTTTTTTTTTTAACCGTTCAATAAAAAATTGTTCGGATGAAACCCTTCCCGACCATTTTTTTTGACGATTTCTTGAGTAGATCCTTAAAATCACGTTTTGATCACATTGAGCGGGTCGGATCATTGAAATTCGATCAGAATCTATTAGGTTCGCACTAAAGCTAAGTAGAGGATCCCTCATAAGAAGGGGACTCATATACATATATATAGAAGAGTTATGAAAAATTCGATTGCCTTGGTCAAATCACTCAAAGGAAATTAAAAGCAATTCAAAATATGGATACACCACATTAATGATCGGAGCTATTTAATTTGGTTAAAAAGTTATTTCAAGGGTCCATTCTTTTTTACCTCATTCGGTTATCTGTAAGGGCTTGATCATGTCATTCAATTTTTGTCCCGCAAATTCAAGGACAAATATCGATCCATTTTTTTATCAACATCGAAATGAGCTGATTTTTACAAGAACTTTAAAAACATGTTTCACAAATACGTCAACCCAGTGTACATTTGGTGTGCAACCAAACGGTGTACCCATATTTTTTTTATTTATTAAAAAAGCCTATGAAAGATCGATGCATGGCTATACTCCAAATATGCCAATGTTACATTATTCAAGTACTAGTAGTACATGAGTACTTTTCAAAAAAAGAGCTTTACCTTAGGAAAGAGGACAATTTTGGACAAGAAAAATCAACACCAGGACTATGGCCTTATCAAAAGTCACAATCGTGGAATTCAATTTCTGGAAGATAACCATATAAAGGTTACTGAACCAGAAATTATTGTCTTACCACCCAAGAAAATTCTTGCTAACAATGGAAATAAGTTCATCGCCCTAACGTTGAGGCAAATGGTTCATCCCCTATCATGATGGAAGTTGAAATAGTCTCTTGTAAAGGTTTTTTTTTTCTTTTTGCCATTCATTAATCATAATCTACTCTATCCTAGGGGACTTAGGGAGGGCCGAGGATGGGTGCTTATGGGACTCGAACTCTACCCATGTGCATGAGAGTATAAAAGAGGCTCCAACTGCACTGCACTCCACTTACACTCACACTCAGAAGAACCGTTCTATGTGTACTGATGTTATCAAGCACTCACATTCAGAAGAACCGTTCTATGGGTACTGATGTTAGCGTACCGACGATGTATAGATCGGTGTGCGAGGCCCATTTTGATATGAACTTTTCAATAATTAATTTTTTTTTTTTTAGTGACCCAAAGAAAAGTCAGCTTAATCAAATAACTGCAAGTGCTTTATCCAATGTTTATCCACCAATTGTTCATTCAGAATATAGGATTAAACAATGATTCGATTAAGTTGATTTTTCATTAGGCCATTCGAAAAAATATTTTTCACAAATTCTTAATTTCAATTTTGAAAATATAATGTCGCTTTATATATAATAAACTAATTTTTTGGACTGCATACGATTACTTGTTAAAAAAGATAATAAACTAATGTTCAACCAATGCTTCTTTAGCAATTTGGATTCGTCAATAGATTTATCCTCTTCAAAGAAGCCCCAATCTCAATTGATTTATGAAAATTTGTTCACAAAGTACAGAGCCGACTATTTCCCAATTCCAACACATTTTTTCTCTTGCAATGCATGGGATAATTTTTCCAATAGGAAGATACCAAATCAGTATATACTTTCATATAAATTGTGGCATTTTAATGTTAACTATAGTTAAACTTGGTAGGGTCTACTAGTTAGGAACAACTAATAGGAGCGATGGTAACGTTCACCCTTGTTTGGTGATGGTTAACAAAATCGGACTCGAACCAATTGGGGTTAGTTCATAAAGGGAGTATTGAGAGGAAAAGAGTTTATAACAAAGGCTTTTGTCTTGAACCCAAAAAAATTAGTGTAAGCGCATCTTCAATCCTTACCAATTTTATTATTCATATCCAAAATTTAAGTAAAAAACTTAAAAAACTCATCTTCGATGTTATACCCATTTGTCTACCCATTTTAAATTCTACCCATTTCCTCACCAAAATTGGGGGCTCAAACTCATACACATTTTTTTCAAAGCTTATTTCCACTCTCATTAATTATAAGTGTGCCACTCATTAATTACAAATGTGTCATTCCAAAATAGATTTGGGTACAAATATTAGTTTAGCATTGGAGATACTTTACCCAAATCAAACTTTTAAGTCAAATTTCTATCCAAATTTAGGTGAAAAAATGGTAAGGATTGAAAGAGCATCTCCAACCTTGATCCATTTTAAGACCCAAATTTAAAATTTGGGCAAAACTCACAAAAAATTCTCTCCAATCTTTGACTCAAACCCTTCCCCATTATGGGTTTTACCCATTTCTTTTCCCAAATTTGAGATAATCCAAGTCTCTCCCCATTTTTTTTCCTAATATTCCAACGGCTCTTTTCTCTTTTCAACGACTCTTTTCATGCCATTCTGAGAGCATAGTGTCGGCTTTCCCAATCTTGGATACTTGCAACTCTCATGGCCGCTGCCACCCGAACGGGTTTCTACAGACGGAAAAGAATGGATGATATATGGATCAGAGTTCTGTGGGTGGTGGTAACTGGTAGACTGTTTGGGTGGTTGGCAGTGGTTATGGCGGTGGGCCGAGTTCTTCTTCTTTTTTTTCTTCATAGCAGTCAGTCACTCTCAATCCTAAATCAAATTTGTTCCCTTCTATTATTTACATTATAATTGTCATTCAATACTTAAAAAATAATATATTTGGGTAAAAAATCATTTTGCCATTGAAGAGAGCTTGACCCAAAATGAGTTCTTACCCAAAATTTGACCCAAATTTAAATAAAATTTTGAATCAAAGCTGGAGATGCTTGAAGGACCGCAGAATGAAGTTCCCCTGGAAATGTTAGGACAGCCTTGTCTTTTCCCCATGTTCGGAAAATGAAAGAGTGTCCTGTTTCTGTCAAAGGAAATGAAAGCACTTCAATGTCACACTCATCCACCCTTAAATGGTAGTACATTCATCCCCTCTTTTTTGATTCATAGTTATCTCGATCGATCATAATCCTTTTGACAGCAACCCCATCTCACTAGCTACTACTAATTCTTGTGGTCCTCTTACTAATGCCAGTCTATCCAAGGAGGACATCTTATTAGTCATTTTTTTAGTCATTTTAGAGAGAGAGAGAGAGAGGGGGATGTGAGTGGGATTTGGGCGGCATGTAAATATGGGAAAGAAAAAATGGTACAAGAAAGCAAAGAGGGTTTCAATTGTGGAATGGAGTACTATTGGCCCTTGCCTCAAATAAAGATAAAGATGAGAAGGATATTAGATACAGCTAGTAGCATTGCAAGGAGATTGGAATTCGTAGGGTTTCAAATTAATGGGGGTGTTGTTAAAATATCAGTGGCAAGTACAAGCATATGCAAGCACCTTTCTTGACAAAATGAGCCACAGAGAGAGAGAGAGAGAGAGAGAAGTTTTTTGGTTCAAAAAGGTGAACCGATAAGCACGCGTCAGGAGAAGGAACCCAACAACAACAATATTCTCTCTCATGAAATTGATTGACATGGAGAGAGAGAGAGAGGCGTTCTGCAGCCTGCTTTTTAGTGAAAGCAACGTATGGAGTGTGTAGACACCCCAGTCAAAGGATCAATTGCCTTGCCTGTATTATGTCCTCAACTTAAATAATTGTCCTTCCTCTAGAGTTAGAGGTGGCCACGTGGCGCCACAAAAGATAAATTAGACCTATTTTGGCAAATATAACCCAGCGCTGTGCTACGTGCACAGCAAGCTGTGCACAGAGCCGTTTTTCTCCCATCTCGGGTCGCATAAAGATGATCGGAGCCGCTCATTTTGTTCAAAATATGTCGTTTAAGGTCTCTATAAAAAATGAGCTTCGTTCGATACTGTTAGAGGCGTTAACAAAACAGCCAAATTCTGAAGTGATTTTGGGTGTTTTGTTAACGCCTCTAACGATATCGAACGAAGCTCATTTTTTCAGAGACCTTAAACGACATATTTTGAACAAAATGAGCGGCTCCGATCATCTTTATACGACCCGAGACGGGAGAAAAACGGTTCTGTGCACAGCTTGCTGTGCACGTAGCTTTTTTGTATAACCCACTTGCGTAGTACTACTAGTATTTTTTTTACTTTTGTTAATTTTACGTCAAAATTTTGTGAATTATTGATTCATTTCGATGAGAAAAATTGGAGAAGTAAATATAAATCATAATTGAAATTTATAATTTTTTGAATAAAAACAAAAAATAAACAATTTTTTTGGCTTAGTTATGCCACTGTTCAAAAACATTTGAAGTTTGAATCATCATTTTATATTTTTTCAATTTCTAACGTCGAGATGAGTAATAATCAACAAAAATTTGACCCAAAATTAACAAAAGCAAAAAAAACATAAGACTTGACTTACTTTTCCCAAAACCACCCAAACCGAATGGTGTACACAACATAGTGTGGGACCTGCTGAGCAAAAAAAAAAAAAAATAGTGTGGGACCTATTTTGACATCCCATGCACATTAAATCGGAGCGTTCAATAAATAATGGAAGCCATTCAATTTGTTCCAAATGTTATTTTTAAGGTCCCTGTGCAAACTCAGCTTGTTTGAATATCGATAATGGTTTGATCGATTCATTCAAGTATTATCAACATTTTTCTTGCAAATTCAGGGACTATATAAAATCGATCAAGCATTACCAATATCTGAATGAGTTAATTTTTCTAGAGAGACTTTTCAAGACAGGTTTAAAAAACTAAATAGTTTCGATTTTTTGTGTGGGGTCCCTGGGATCCTACGCAATCCAGTGTACATTTAGTGTATACCAAATGCTGTACCCATGGTCTATTTTTTTTTCTCCTCTGTTGCTCCAGCACTTCTTATGGCTCTCTCAGATGTGGACGATCCTTTTATATTATCTGATCAAAGGAAATTTGATATTCCCATCATCTGCCGCAATGGCGGAACTACCCACAGGCTTCCTTGGGCTACCGCCCTGGTCAATTCCATAAAACAAACAAAAAATAAATAAAAATTTATATGTAAAATTTCATTTTAAATAATTTTAACTCAACTGACCATCTCATTCAACTCACTGACCATCCAAAATTCAACCAAGCCTAACCCACCATCCAAATGATTTCAGTTGGCAATAGGTCAAATCACAAGGCTTCTGATCCGTAAGTATTCTCTTATTATGCAGAACACTGGCTGGTGTGCTTAAATTTATATTTATATTGTTAAATACAGAGCACTGGTTGTGGTGAGCTAAGATTTGCTCTTATTTTGTTAAATGCAGAGTATTGTGCTTAGATTTTTACTGATTTAGTTGATACAGAACACTATCTAATGTGCTTAAATTTGTTTAAAATGTTGGTTCGTACAATCTTACTCTTTAGGTTTAAATGTAATGGAACAGCATAAAAAAATCTAGAGCGTTTTTTAAGATTTATTGATGTCCAAAAGTTTTTATGAGAGCGTTTTTTTTCCCATATTGTGCATGTTAAACCACTGCATTAACTCTTAATTAAAAATAGATACCTAATGTCATCACTCGTTATAATTTGGAAATTCACAATATGCGAGGTCAAGGGTATGATGGTGCTAGCAATATGCGCGGTGCATGGAATGGATTACAAGCCTTATTCTTAGAAATTGTCCATATGCATATTATATATACTGTTTTGTCCACCAAAAATTTTTTAAAATTAGCCTAGGGCATAAATAATTTCTGGTTCCGCCCTTGATCTGCCGAATAAATATGTAAATCAATTGTGACAATGTAGGTTGACCCATGGGAGGAGTTGTAGGATTAATCTGAGGTGTGCGATTGCAAGTTGGTCAGGACACCCTGTATTACCAAAAAAAAAATGTAGGTTAACCAGAAATAATCTCATGTTGCATTTTACCTAATCTTTTCATCCCACAAATGAACAAAAATATATACCGTTGATCGTTCATTTAATTCTCTCGAGGCAAATATTTTTTGACCAAGCTATTAGTGAGTTTGGTTTTTAGGGACAATAATGCAATTTTGTTAAAGCAAAACTAAATTACATGAACCACAGACCTAAAACGAAAATACAACTACAACAACAATTAAAAAATAATAATAAGTTGCAAAAAATTCGCAGCATTTAGTAGTAAAAACCAATAAGTTCGCTCAAGATTGAGTTCTGGAGGATCTAGATTTGCTACCCTTGCTGCCGAAACTCCACCACTTTCACGTTCTTTAGAAACCCTTATATATGTCGGAGCTTTAAATCCACCACAAATTGGTGATAGTCAATCATAAAATGTAGGGAAGGGGAAAGATCGAGCTCTCACTTCAAGAAAAATAGAGAAGATCTCAACCTAAATCCACAGAACGAAAGAGGAGAGGAGATAGAAAGTCACCACTGTTGGGAGGACTGGGAGGAGACGAAAAGGCAGGGGAAAATGCGGACACAGGGGGTGTTGTGGAAACCCTCTTAACTAACTATAACTAACTCTCTCCTCCCCCCTCTCTCTCCCTCTCCCTCTCATCTGCTATTATGTAAATTCAAAGACATTTATTATTGAAAAATTTACATATCGATTGAGATTTTCACAACAAACGACTTAGATCGACAAATAAAACTATCATGGATTTTGTTTTGAATCACCTGAGAGATCTTCACTTGAGAGGTTGCAGATTCGTCATGTGACGGCTGATTTTCGAAGATGTTAATTAACTTATTTCTGAAATAGTATAATTAATTAAAAAGGATTTCATTAATTAAAAGACAAATTAGCTCTAATAGCTTAAGCATAGTTTTGATTACAGACCTACTGAAATACTTAAGTTCAAGTTTTCAAAATAAGATTACACTTGAATTAAAAAATATGAAAGAATTGATGTGGCACTGTTGACAACCCAATCCGGGCTTTCGGATTATTTTTAATTTTGGCTCGGTTGGCTCCCCGATGATGAAATAAGGAAAAACATACCTTCAAGGCTGGGATTGTTTACTCCCTCCATAACCTCAAGAAAACCCCATTTCAAACATATAGGGTGGCTCCCGGTTCAATTGTAAAAGAGAAAGTTGCGTTTTCTTTGTCAAAAATAACTCTTCTAATGACACGTTGAGGGTAAAATAGGCACACATTTTAATGTTAAAACATCTTTGAGTGAAATCAATTGGGTTAGAAAGAGGACTCGACAAACTTTCCAACACTTCAAACCACGCTCAAATCCAAGTTCAGAAGTGTTCGGGGCGCCCCTGCGAAGTTTGGTATGCTGTGTTGACGCACAATACTGCGCGGCATTTTCGAAAACGTCACGCGACATTCTAAAAAAATTCAAAAAATCACTCTACCACATGAGATTTCAATGCACTACACGACATTTCTCATTATGCTGCATAGGGTTTCGAAAAAAGTTCTGACAGTTACAGAAACTTGTCGGCCATGCCTATCATAAAAGCTTCTGCCAAAACAACACGATTCAGAATGAGCATTGAATAGATTTGGTTTTGGCTCAACTCCCACCCTCTACCATTATGATTTTTAACCAATCTCTCTTTAAATAGGGTTTTGATCAACCATTTTTGGGATCCCTCTTCTCCAATCCATCTCTACACACACTCCATTCTCTCTCTAAAGGCAATGCACTGATACATCACTCCTCTCTTCCAAAAATCCCATTTTTCTTCAATCAAGCTCAAAAAACTAACTCAAATCTCCCATAAACTTAGAAATTCAATTGATTTTATAAATTTTCAGTCCAAATCAACCTCCTCTTCTATTCTCAAGCACATCCAAGCCTACAAAAGGTATAAATCGAATTCCTTGAGTTAAACTACGTTTTGGCCTTGAGGGGAGCTTATTGATGTCTGATAAGCACCCAATAACATAGTTCTTAGGGCTTTAAGTCTGTTAGTTTACCGCTTTTATCTAGAATAAAATGCCATTTTAAGCGATATTGCACATACGGTGGTTTCTTTCGTTTTATAGGTAAACCATTGAATAAAGTATGGTTTTGAAGCTTGGAGCAAGTGTGGAGGTGTCTAAGACCCAAGTTGACGAAGAACGAAGCCACCGAAGCCCGGAAATGAAGAGTCAAAGAGACGTCGGGTGGCCGGGGCCGTTGGATGCCAAGACGGAGGCCAAAAGCTGAAGAATCAGAGATGACGAAGGCGGTATCAATATGCAGATGTGTTGTATCGATACCAATTTGCAAGCAAAATCTAGTGGGGTCGTAGCCATTGGGTATCGATACAACACTTTTATTGTATCGATACCGAGTAGCTACAGCGGCCCAGTGGATTTAGTTCAAAGCTGCTCGATATCGATACACCATTTGGCTATATTGATACTGAAGGCCTTCGTGGCAGATTTTAAGGCATTTTTGAGATATATTGTGGGAGAGAATGGGGCTTGTATAAATACCTCAATATCTCACAAACATCAAGGAGTATACATTTTTTTAGATCTAGAATAGATTTCATTACTTGTTGCTTACTCTTACTTTGCTACATTATTCTTAGTTTAATTCTGCACTTTCTCCCTTAGATAATCTTAGTTTGTTATTTTCTCCTTCATTAAAGTTGTAACTATGCTCACCACAAGAAATTTAATCAACACTAGCGCTTTTTCTACCAGCGCTTGCAAAAAGCGCTACAATATGAGGTCTATACCAGCCCCTTTTTTAGCCTTTGCTAGAATGGGGATTTTTCGGCACTCAAACCAAAAGCGCTGGAATAGACCAACCATTTCCCAGTGCCCAAGCAAAAGCACTGGAAAAGGCCCCTCATTTACCAACTTCTAGAAAAAGCGCTGGAATAGACTCCCCATTTCCCAGTGGCCCAAGAAAAGCGCTAGAGTAGACCCAATGAAAAAATAAATTGATCGACCAAAATCTAATAATATTTCTCTATGTTATACATTTTTTAATACTCTTTGATCAAATGTGTAGCGATACCCGATCAACTTCATTCTTGGTACGATTGAGGAATTACGTAATATGTAAAAGACAGACAGTTCAGATCGAAAAATAAAGACTCTTGTGGGGATCGGGTTGCGATCTAATACTTTAATGCCTAGGAATGCATCAAATGTTGTCCGATCAGGCGGTCATCGATATCCAATGATCTCCGATTTTGGTGACAATGACAGAATAAATGATACGTGAAATCCTAATGGTTCAAATTGACCACTATAAAAATTCATTAGGAAACGACCTTTAAACTCTATACATTCAATGCAACTGTTAATAAACTAAGTTTTGTGTTGTACTTGAACGTATGGTAGCCATTCAACCGTGACACAATTACAACGATCTAGATCGTTGATTTTATTTTTCTTGTTGATTTATCATTCTCGTAAAAACAGATATCTCAATTAGGTTTAGAAAGCTTCTTTATTGAGACACAATTTCATTAAGAAAATGAGTTTTTTTGTCTGATCAAGTGTGTAGCGATACCCGATTAACTTTATTCTTGGTAAGAATGATGAACTCCGTAATATGTTAAAATAGACAGTTGAAATAAAAAATAGACTTTGTTGGGGTCGGAATGCATCTAATACTTTAATGCCTCGATCGCGATACAATCACGATGATCCAAATCCGTTCATTTTGTTGTCGTTGTAGATTAAATCATTCCCATAAAATTTTGCCTCAATCGAAATAAGCAAATATTCCCATTAGATGCATTATTTGGGGTCGTGGTGGTAGTGGTAAGAGAAGATCTTGTAAAATACAAATATAAAAAGGGGAGTGATTTTGCCACTCCCCTTTTTGTTAATGTCACTCCTCTTCGTGTCTTTATTAGATGATTTATTTTGTGAGAAAAGAGGAGTGACATTAACAAAAAAGAGAGTGAAAAAATCAATTCCCTATAAAAACAACTAAAATAAAGCTTTTGAAATATTAGTGGAACAAAAATAGAGCATAGAACATAAAAAATAATTCTAATGGGGGGAGTGATTCACCCATTTATAATAATCTACGTAATAGAAAAAAAATAGATGTTAAACATATGTTATATATTTAATATTTCAAAACATGTAATGAAAATGATGTTGGTGCAATGGTTGGAGAAGGTATGTGCAGGTGATGGTGAGTCCGACATGCGGAGTTCAAAACTCGGTAACAGCACAGGTGCTCTCGCCTCCCTCATGTCGATTTTTGGTTTTGGGTAAAGGGGGTCTATGCCAGGGCTTGCAACTGCTGGGAAACAAAGCGCTGGTAAAAATTAATCTATACCAACATCCACAAAAAGCGTTGGTACAGTGCTATTGCGGCGGTCGTGCACTAGCACTTTACTCAAGCGCTAGTATAGGGTACAAAGGTCTATAGCAACGCTTTGCGACACCTTTGCCAATCCTGTTTTTCTTGTAGTGGCTCTCAATCTTTACTAATCTCAAGTTTATTTCAAATTCTATTGGTTAAATATGTTTTGAATAATTAGCTTTGTTCTTTTCATTACTAGCATGAGTGAGAACGTAGCTAATTAGGCATGGTCATGGGGTGAATAGCACTCCATGGCTTGGGTTGATCATACTTTTCTCTCAATAAATCTTTATGTTTAGTTTGAAATTAAGTTAGTTCGTGTTTGTCTATCAAAACTTGGTGGTGTTAAGCTCTTTGATCATGTGTAGGCAAGAGCGTGCTACTTGCCACACATGATGCTTGGACCTATGTTATCCATTGCGTTTGCTAAATGAATACTAGAGTGGCATTATGGGTTAAAGGGAGATGCAATCTTGCAACATATTCTGTTGAATACTTCAGAAGCCATTTGAAAAGCATTAGAAAGTATAAAATCTAAATTGCCATTTCTTTTTGTTCTCTTTTCCTCCAACTCTTGGTTGGTTTTTCTTCTCTCTTTTTGGAATTGTTGGCATGCATATGATTGGATTGGTTTTTTCCTTTTAATGATGCTTGCCCTTTTCTTTCTCAATGTATCCTTTATCGAGTTTCTAATAATATTTCTTTGCCTATCAAAAAACAAAAAAATTACTAGAACTCGCTTGGTATTCAAACTTCATTTCTAGTTTAAAATGGCTTTTTGATAAGTCCTCTGGTTTAAGAAATCGTTGACGCGTATCTCAAACCGCATAGTTCAAAGAGAAAAGCTGATTAACTTGAGTCGTGGGTGTTAGGACCCCCTAGACCTAGCCACTCTCTTTAAATAGTTTAAAACCCATTTTTACCATGTTTATTTTCTCCCGTTTCAAATCATCGAAAAGTTGGCTGTCTTAACACGACGACTCTCACATCTACAAATCCACGCAAGCTATTTGGATATTCCCTTGCGTACGATACGCGGTCTTCTAGATTATTATGCTTCAATCAACGTATTAGCCCTACGCTTGGAGTAAATCTTTTGTAATGGTTTTATTTATGAAACTCTTTGTAGACCAACTTTTGTATAGAAAATATAGGGATACCTCATTTAAAAGGTTTGCTTTCGGCCTCCAAAACTTATGAGCCAACCCTAGTTATAGGCTTGGTCATGGAGTGATTTCCACTCCATGACTTAGGTAGTTCAATGGCTTCTCCCATTTTGTGTTTAATGTTGGTTTGTGAATGAATAGAAAACTCTAATCTTTAGATAAAACTTGTAGTTGTTAATTTCTTTGATTGTGTGTCGATAAACCTCTTGACACATACAATGCTTAGAACCATGCATGGCACTCTTGGTGTTTGATAAGATGTCTAAACGAGTTTCTTTCCATTTCCAAACCCCATTTTATGATTTAATACAGTTTTCATAGTTAATAAAATTTTCAAGTGAGAGCAAATGACTTTGAACTCTCACTTGAGTTATCGTTGAGAAGTATTAAACGGCCTAAATTATGGGTGGATTGAACCCTTAGACCTCGCCTTAGTTAAATTATCGTTTAAAATTATTTCATTTTCTAGTCAAAGTATGGGTAGAGAGAGAAATCCACCAAATTGAACTCTAAAGGCTGGCCGTCTTAATTCCAAAACCCCATCATAAAATAAGCCTCCTGCAAGTTACATTGACTTCGTTGTGGATTCGACCAAGAAAAAAAATAAGGAAAACAAAGGTCCTACGAAATAAATGGCCGGGATTATCGAATGGGAGCATAATTGTCCTTAATTTTGGCTTCGCATAATGAATCACATGAGGTATCATCACATCACATTACATTCATACTCTTGTTGTCAATATTCACTTTAATACCATGTGAATATCGAAGTGCTTCCAATCCACTCGATCACTTCCTACAATATCGCTGCCACTTTCTTTCATGGTCACAGTACACACTATCCATAGATCCAACTTTTGCTCTAAAAGTTCAGATGTTGAAATGCATTAATTGCTCTTTGTCCCCGGCCGCTATAGTTTCTACCCATCCCTGTTCCGAAAACTAGTCCATTTCAAAAAAGACGTGTAGTTTTCATACCAAAAAATAAAAAATATACTTCCTCACATAGTTTTTTAAATTTTCTGACGCTAAATTAAAAACTAAAACTTATAATTAAGATATTTGTTATGGTGTCAAGAAATTTTTAAAATATGTATGAAATTGTAACGACCCGACTTAGCTAACCGTGGACCCCGCTCATTTCTGCTAGCTTGAACATTTGGCCTTAAAAGATATATTTAAGAAAGTGACATGTAACTGTGAGAGATTGTTAAACGTATCAAGTGAGGCTCTAACTCTTAACCAATATGAGACTAAACACTCATGAATCCTCCAAACATGGGTATTAAAAGAAGACTTTATTTTTTGATCGTTCATAGTGAATTATCTTTGAAAGTACTATTTGCCTCCTTTATATACAGTCTCCATCTTCCTCTCACTCATTCTCACCCCTGAAAGCTCCATCTATGTCTTTCTCAAGCTTTAGTCCTTGCTTGAAAGAGGTAATTAAATGTTCTCTCTCTCTCTCTCTCTCTCTCTCTCTCTCTCTCTCTCACACACACACACACACACACACAGCATTTCCAAGTACACATATCTATTAGGCTAATATGCAGTCTTCCTCAAGCTTTAGACATTATTAGCATCTATGCGAATCATAACAGGGAAACTCTCTCTCTCTCTCTCTCTCTCTCTCTCTCTCTCTCTCTATTTATATATATATATATATATATATATATATATATATCTCGTAAGGGCACACACACTCGAGCAATCCCACATAACATATATACACAAGTAGTATTTGTTCTATTTGCTACTAATTTGCTATCTAGACTTGGAACTATATATATATGAATCATAAAAAGGCAACTCAACTCTTGCTATAGTTATCAATAGCTATGAATTGTACAACCCATCCACTCACAGTACAGACAAAGGAATTGACTCATAGAAAACTAGTCTTTGTTACTTCTTGCAGGGGTGAAGCAAAAAAGGATGGAGACTTAGTCAAATTCATTGGGTGCATTATATAATCTTTCTTTCCCAAGCCCTAGCTAAAGGCTTGTTTGGCAGTGGTGCCATCACAATGTATCCCTCAAACGTCAATGGCCGCACTAACAGTACTCTTGACCAAACAATGCCTTATTACAAGCCTTCTCTTTCAGACCAAAACCCTCTCACTCTCACCCCCTCTTCTTCTTCTTCTTTTTTCAACTCTCCTTCTCCATACATTCACTACGAAGACGACCTAATTCTCCAATATTACCTTTTCCAACATCAGCCCCTTATACCCAAGGCATCCGCTCCCGATTCAAACAAAAGTGAGATTCATAACAACGATAAATTTATGAGTCTCGTCGAGCAGATCAATCCGAGGAAGAGATGTTACAAGAAAGATCGACACAGCAAGATCGAAACGGCCCAAGGTCCGAGGGACCGGAGGATGAGGCTGTCCCTTGAGGTTGCGAGAAAGTTCTTTAATCTCCAAGACATGCTGGGATTCGACAAGGCGAGTAAAACCGTAGGGTGGTTACTGACCAAGTCGAAAACCGCGATTGAAGAGCTCAAGAGAGGGTTTCCACATGTGAAGAACAGTTGCAGTGTTGGGGGAAACAATTATAGTGCTTCTTCTACTTCTGAATGTGAAGTTGTGTCTGGAATCGATGAGTCGGCGGTCGATGAAAACTGGCACGGTAGGAAGGGGAAGAGCTCGAAAACTTTAGGGAAAGGGAAGAAAAATGTTAGGGCAATCTTGCGAAAATCGGCATTTGATCCTATTGCTAGGGAATCGAGGGATAAGGCAAGAGCGAGGGCAAGGGAGAGAACTAGAGAGAAGAAAAAGTTTGATGAACCAAAACTACCTTTGGAAGGGGTACTGAATCGCGATACGAACCGTCTAGGGTCTTGGAGTCGTCTTGAAAAAGGCGAAGAGTCCGGTACCCAAAACCTTGATTTGCTTGCTGATGTTGAGGACCTGAGCTCACCCATGATCTTCAGCCACAACAATGGAATTTCTCACGAGGTAAGTTCTAAATTTTTTCACTCAAAAATTGACAACAATACTGCAATAGCATGATCTAGGCATATGTTTTGAGCATCAATCTATAGAGAACCCGTTACCACTACAGTGAGATTTAGCTTTACCTTCAAACTTTCGCCGAGGAAAAAAAAAAACAAAAAACTTTACCATGTTGTATTCTTTTTTTTTTGGTGTGTGGATAAATTAAACAGCTTGAAATAGAGAGAATGTTATCTTTTCTCTCTTCTTTTAATCAGCATAAAGAGAATGTTATTAATCTCAAGTATAGTTTTTTTACAAGAATTAAAACTCCTGTTGAATTCTTTCTCATAAAAAAAAAAAGAAGGAGCTCCTATTGAATTGGAAAAAAGAAAACAAAAATTGATTCCTAGCTCAAGCAATACTCTAAAGTTTATATATTATTCTTTGCAGAATCATTTCACAGACTTCCAAGTTTATGGCAAGTCATGGGAGGCCTACAACAACATAAATCTATGCAAACAATCACCTAATGTCTTCTTTGGTGATTTGAGTGGCCAAGATTAGAAAGAGTGAGAACATAGAAATTGTAATTAGAAATATGCATCTATTGTTGTGAAATATTGTTGTGTTGTGAACTGCTTTATGAATGATTGTTATATTATGTATCATTTACTCTTAATATTTGGAAACTTCTATAATTTCTTGTTCTAAGATTTTTATGTCAACTTTTTTGAACCCTCTATGGTTACAAATGACTATCAAGATGAACATAGGCCAAACAAGATTGGATAAGTTTAGTACTACACTCATCAAAAAAGTTTAGTACTACATGAAACTTTACACAGCCCCCATTGCTACAGTACTATTCCATAATTGTCCCTTCAGCATCTCATACTTGTGAGTATGAATTAAGTAGGAATCCTTAGTGAAAGGACATGGACAAGTTAGTGATCGATCATTTGATGACAAAGATTCCCAAGTTGCACATGTACACACATCTATATATACAGATTTAGATGTGGATATGTATACATATATGCGTCCAAATATTTATTAAGAAAAAATTTATTTTAAGCAGAAGAGTACAAAGAGAAAACATACCGAATGCCTGAACAATCTGTTGGGATGAAAAGAAATGGTGGTAGCTAGCTAGCCCAATTGGTTGGGAACGTCTTTCTAAGGTCTGAGTTTCAAATCTCATCAGGTGGTGGTTCAAAATCCCAACAATCACTTCCCCTCGCCCTACGCCAGAGTAGAGGTAGGATCATGATATCAAAAAGAAGAAAAAGGAAAAAAAGAACAAGATGTATGTTGGGACAAAGGGTTCATCAATTATCACCATGCTTCTAAAACAAATCGACACAAAATTGAAATTTTGTAGTGAGTTTTACGGACAGTCGTATAGTTAAGAAGAGGGTGTACCATAAGAAAATTCTTAGTTATGAGAGTTGTAGTTGTGCTATTAATATTTTGATGTTTTGTTATAAAACTTACTGGTTGAATAAGTTATGACATTTCATGGTGAATTTGTTTAATTCTTTGTGGTGTTAACTAATCATTACAATTGCGAAATATTATATTACGTAGGGAAACGTATACACACGTGGATGGCTTTGTTTATGGGTGTGTATTGTAGGTCATTGGTAAAACCGGGTATTTATAACTTTACGAGATCATTTTTTTTTTTTTTTGAGACTTAGCCAAAAGTTCCTCATATTTATATTTTTTGAACTTAAAGATCAGCACCTTTTGCAACCAAATATAAGAACAACTGTACCTATGAAAGTGCCTAGCTAAAACCCTATGGTACCGTATGAAAGTGCTTAAAATCTTAGGGTACCTTATATATGAAAGTGCCTAAAACCCTAGGGTACCATTTAAAAGTGTCTAAACCACTAAAATCCTATAATAGGAAAGTGAACCCTAAACCCCTATGAAAGTGCCTAAACATGTTTTGCCTTTTGGCTAAAAAACTCAAAAAGTTAAAAGACCTCCGCTGAAAACTATTTTACTGGCATCCTTCCTCTAAATGACAACCATTTTACCATCTTTATGACTAGTTTTCCCCTTTTCTTAACAATAGAAAGAAATTTTATTTATCTTTGAAATTGTTACAAAAATTAAAAGGACAAGAAAAAACAACGATGGCTTTATTCGTTTTCTAATTTAACTTTGTTTTGTTTTTGTTTTCTAATCATTATTTTATTTCTCTCTTCAATCATTATCCTATTTCTCCAATTATTATTTTCATTTTTATATCTATCTCTTTCTACTCATTACTCATTTTTCAATCATTACCCTATTTCTCTCTCCACCCACTACCAAAACTAAAATACCCAAAGATGGGAACCAAACAAAGGCATCATCTTTTTAATCCTATGCCCAGTTCGAGACATAATCCCTTGATTGGCAATATGCCGACCAAAGAAACACCCAAATGGACCGGCCCATACCACATATGGGACGCAACCGAAACACCTAAAGGCCTAAAAGCTCGGATAACAAGAGATAAACCCAAACAAATAAGCTCAAACACCTAAAGGGCCTAAAACCCCAAATACAAGGGACAAGCCCAGTTAATTAAACCCCAACAAAACCTAATAGCACAAACCCTAACCCAGCCTCTGCTGCACCTGGCCCACCCGACCAACACTCAACACCCAAGCAAGAAAAACCACCAAATGCCGTCGCCGACCGCCTCAGCAAAGTAAAACAGCCACCAAAATGTTGGTCGCCCCACTGCCGTTAGGCAAAACTGAATCAACCCAGGAGAAGAGACGGTGGAGACGAGAAAGCAACGTTCCAAAGCTCGCTGATCCAAGCCTTGTTGTTATGACAATTGAAAACCTGGCCGGTAGGTAAACCGGTCGTCAAAAACTTACGGAAGGAACATCACCCAAGAGAGAAGGCAGCGGTAGGGAGCAGAGACAACGAGAGAGGAGTAGAGAGGAAGGCTCGAGACCACGCCATTAGAAAGTAACGCTAGCTGGGAAGACACCACCGACAGAAAGCTCCTCCACGGAGCAACCCTAAACAGTGAACGAGTAGCACCGTTTCAGAACCCACTGCTAACAGATCCGCTGCTACCAACACCATCTCCAAACCTACAAAACAGAAAGAGAGAAAAGCAGCAAAAGGAGGAAGAGATGAGGCCCGAGGGCAGGAAGGAGAAGGGCACCTCCCCTTAGGCGGAAGAGAGATAAAAGAGATGCATTATGTTATTTGTCTCGTCAATTTGTTCCTTTAACTTCCCAATGTTCCCATAAAAAAAATGGTAGGATGTATCACTATAAAAAGGAGGATATCTTTCAACAATTTTAAGTTTGAGAAAGCCCAGGTAGGGCTCATCGCCACTGGGTGGTGGGGGGGCGGGGGGGGGAGGTGCATCCTTCCCTCCTCCCTTTGGGCCCTCAATCATCTCTCTCCTCTTTTCGTTCCATCCCTCCCTCCCCTCCGTTCCCTCTTCCCTTGGCATTGGATCGTTCGTCATCACTATTGGGTGCGACAGTTTGTGCTTAACGATTCGATCAGTTTTTGTCTGTTTGGGCCCTCACCGATTACTCATTGTTAGATGGCTTAGGTTTTGTCTAACGACGAAGTGGGATCGCAGCAGATGGCGTGGGAGCTCCTGACTCTGTTCACTACTGCGATTGGTTCACCGATGGTGTTAGTGGTAGTGGCTTGGGGTTGGGTTTCGTTTCTGGTGGTTGGGTGGTGCGGATCGCGTGTTTTTTTTTTTTGGTTGCAGGTTCTGGTTAAGGATGTGATGCAGCGGAGGTCATGATGGAGACAGCTAGGGTCGGTGTTGGTTCGGCAGCAAGGGTTTGCAGTAGTTTGGGGCTTTTGGGTGTTGGGGTTGCAGTGGATCTCGATAGAGATGGCAGCTTGGCTCCTGGCCTTGTTCTCTGCTGCAATTGGTTCGCCGATGGTGTCAGTGGTAGTGACCAGGTGTTGAGTTTCATTTCTAGTGGTTGGGTGGTGTGGATCGGGTGTGTTTTTTTTCTGGTTTTGGTTGCAGGTTTTGGTTGCAGGTTCTGGTTAAGGATGTGATGCAGCGGAGGTCATGGTGGAAACAGCTAAGGTCGGTGGTGGTTCGGCAGCAAAGGTTTACAGCAGTTTGGGGCTTTTGGGCGTTTGGGTTGTAGTGGATCTGGGCAGAGATGGCAGCTTGGAGATGATGAGCGGCGGCACGGCGAAAAGCAAGTGGTGGTGTCATTCCAGGTGACGACAGTGGTGGCTGTCGGTTGGGATGTGTGGTGTTGGCTACTGGCTTGGTGTGTTTTTGGGATTGGCGACATACAGCGAATTCATGGCTCTCTGAGTGACAGTGGTGGCGTGTCATGTTTCAGCTGGCAGCAATGTTCTAAATGGCGCTTGGCGCTAGTAGGGCGGAGACCCACCTCCAAGCGCCAAGCCGCCTAGGCGGCCTCCTAGGCGGCGCCAAGCAATTCGGCGGATTTTTTTTTTTTTTAACAAACTATTATCCAATCAAAGTATATTCCATCTATCCATAATGCAAATTCAAACTTCAAAGTACCAACCCAAATGAAATTAAGTAGTAGAAACTAGAAAATAAGTTGAATAAGACAATAAGTAGTAAGGCTTCGCTCACCTCCCTTGTATTACTTTTATATATATATTTTTTAGGCCTCCAAAGACGCCGACACCACCGCCAAGGACGCTTAGGCGGCCGCCAAGCCCGCCTAGGCGGCCGTCAAGACCGCCAAGGCCGCCAAGACCGCCAAGCTCCAAGACCGCCAAGGCCGCCTAGGCGGCCGCCAAACCCCGCCAAACCTCCTGGGCGCCAAATCAAACGCCAAGGGCTATTGGCGTGGCCGCAGGGCACCTCCAAGCGCCTAGGCGGCACCTAGGCGGCCTTGGCGGCCGCCATTTAGAACAGAGGCTGGCAGCATGTTTCATTTGGGCTAGATCTGGTGAGCCGTTTGGCCTCAGATCATGTGTATCGAGGTCCCTCACTGGTTAGGCTTTGTGGGTGGTTCGCCGCCGGTGAGGGGTGGGTATCTAAGGCCTTAGGCTACCTAGGATTTGGTCTCGGGAGACAGAGGATGAATCTAGCCCATGTTTAGTAGTTTAAACGTTGCTTAGTTTTTTGATGTTTTTCCTGTTCCTTTTATCATTGTAATACTCATATTTTAGTGATAATAAAAAAATTTTGCTGATCAAAAAAAAAAATGATAGGATACGCTCTTCACTTAGGCGTATACGGTATGTGCCACCTTCATCTTCATACTACTTGAGAAATTTGAAAACATTTATATATCCATTCGATAAGATCAAGACAAAGTGTGCCTTTAACTTTCTCTAGATATTTTCTTCCTCCCTCTAGAGTTCAAATAGCCGTCTAGTTTCCAGGGGCATCCCCACCACACACCCCCTGTGCGCCACCTTATCCTCTTTCCCTCTTTTCTTCTCTCATTTCTTCTCTTTCTTTCCTCTTTTCTGTCGCTTCTTCTCCCTCCTTATCTATCTCTTTCTTCTCTCTCTCAAATTTGCTCTTCTCCCTCCATCTTCTCTCTCTATCTTTCTGAATAAGTTTGAACTGGCCTTTTTCTCCCTTTATCTTTATCGATGTTGAGTTTCTGGTAGCGGGTGGTGGCGGCAGTGCTGTGCGGTTTGGGCAGAGAGGTGAGTCATCGTTCTTTGACAGTTGCTTGTGATCGTTGTTGGGTGGCCCTGATTTGCTTAATAGCGAGGCTGTTGAAAGAGGATCCTGACGAGGTATTGGCTGGTGCTGGTTGTCGTTGTTGGATGGCTCCGATGTGGTTTGACGACGAATGTGGTCAAGGGCTGTTGTTGGGTGTGGGTGGTGGTGTTGGGCGGCTGTCTCGGGGTGTTTGGAGGAGGCGACAGAGATGGAGCTGGGTGAAGAACTTGGGTGATGGACGCAATGGCAATCTGAGGGTGCTTTGGTGTAGGAGCGATGGAGCAGCGGCGTATGTGCAACAACATATTTGAGGCAAAAATTAGAGCAGATAGGGGTTCTGAGGGGTTTTAGAAGGTGTGAGCCAGCCCAATACAAATGGGCTTGGCCCAATAGGTTGCATTTGGGTTATCTACCTATCTATCTATATATTATAGAAATGTGTGTGAGCTTCCAAAGCCTCCAAACTTTAAATCCTAACTTTCTAGATTTTTGATTTTTTATGAGAGAGAGAGAGAGAGATGTGGGGGGGGGGGGTGGAGATGGGGAAACGTGAGAGAGGGAAGGAGAGACTCTTGGGGGTTAAATATGGAGAAAAAATTATTCTACGCACCTAGAATACCATCACGTGGTACTCCAAAATTATTTTTCACACACGTGACTTTTAGTACATAGAATGAGGCCAGTGCTAGCGTGCATCGAATATGGGACCGAACAAAATGTGAAATTATCTTTTTAATCAACTAGCGTTATCCCCGTTCCATGCACGAGAACCAAAAACCACCAATATGATTTTTTTTATCCCGTGCATCAAACGGGTAAAAACGCTAGTTTGATCTATTTAGGTGTAGTTAGGGTTTGGTTCAAATATTAAGAGTAATCTTGTTGGCGTCTTACTAACAGAAACTTTTTAATATTGAGGGGTGAAATAGTAGGTTAAGATCTTGCGGGAAGAAATTGCTTAATGCATTTCTTTTCCTACTGTATTATGTTGATTTCATTTTGTATCTTTCGCGATGAATGAAATTAATTTTTCCTATTAAAAAAAAAAAGATGAAGACAAAAACTCATAATACACATGTAATAAATTGATGGTTGATACACCCCCAAATGTGGAATATACATTGGAGCATTTCCAAGTTTCCAACATTCAAGAATAAAGTGAAGTGATCTGGATAGGATAGGATAGGATTAGGAATCTTCAATCGAATTGCAAGAGTTCTCAAATCAACGTGTATTTATCTGGAAAAAATCACATATATTTTTATGTACACAATTTATATTGTATGACTTCACTCTCTAAGCAAACCACGAAGTGGTGAAGAAGAATCATATAGAGAAGAGCTTGAAGTCACTTTCTAGTGATACATGACTTGAACTATACGTATTGGGCAGCAACTGGTTAGAGAAACCGAAGATGATTCCACAACCAATTGAGTTCATGATTTTAGGTGATTTGACACCAAGACTAATCAGAAGTATTAATTCCACGGTTGCCGTATCATATCTAGGCTCTAGCTAACAAGGTGTTCAATTCCGTATTGGACCAACCGGTAAGTACTGGTAGAGACAGAATGACAATGGGGCACCGGGCGTGTGCCTCCACTCAATTTCAATTTTTATTTTATTTTGTATCGATTTCCATCCCTTTTCCCTATGGAGTAGATACTCGGCCTTTGTGTTGAACTGCATAATTGTTTCTTTGCTTGCCTTACTTTTATTCATCTTTATTATTTTGCCTAAACATAACAAGGTGGTATCAAAGCCCTAGATAGGGTTTCAATGGGGAGGAGAACTTCTCTCATTGGTACGACGAATGAAGAATCTATTGATCCAATAAGCTCTCAAAGGTGATACTCTTCTTGAGGCAAAAAAGCCTTCGACCATGAAGGATGAGGATAGGATGAACCTGACGTTAAGGTTATTAGTTCGATTCACCTAAATCTAGACAGTGACGTTAACAATGTTATATGCTTTCCTACTTTAGTCAAATACCCGTTGTTGAAGTTTCTTCTTCCATCTCACGAAGAACATCTGCCAGACTCAACTGGATAGAACTCAGAACTTTGACATCCATATTATCCCAATCTTCCTCCTTGATCCCGAAACAAGTCTTGCCTGACAAAACTTTGTGCAATCCCTGTTGGGTTAACAGAGTATTTATCCTTACTCTCTAAACACTGAAACTGCTGCTCTGCCCATCAAATTTTGCAATCTCAAACTTAGCCGCCATAACCACAATCGAAAAGGAAGCCCTAGTTTAATTTGTAACCCTAGGCTTTGATACTAGTTGGTTGTAATGAACATTATGAGTGCAAGCTAAGAACAAAAAAAAAAAAACAAACAAGCAATCACATGAGGCACAAGATATACCTGGTTTTTCAAGATGGGTACATCCATGGGTAAGGAGAGAGAGTACGACTATCAAATGTGAAGAAGAGATGCAAAAAATCAGCTATAATCTGTAATTCTAGAGAGACCAAAATTGGCTATAATCTACTGATGCTACTGCTCTCGTGACAAATTCAAGGCATTACCAACAAAGTACAATCATCCCAATTTGCAAATTTTGAGCCTCCCTTGATTTGAGTAAAAATTCAATTTGGTATATGTAACATGTTTGAGTCAAGGAATAAAATAGGATTTTTAAAGGTTTTTACTCGATTTTTTAGTTTGAGTAAAAACAAAAAAAACAAAAGGTAAAGGTTGTAGATGCTCTAGCAATAACTCTCTTTTTTTTCGAACTGCAAATACAAATAACTTGAAGCCAACAAATTTGTAGATTCGCACCTGAAGTGATCGAAATTTGCTATCTTTTTTTTTTTTTTGAAAGGCAAAAAAAATTTATTAACTTTTGAAAACAAATTACAAAGATTAAAAGGATCTAAAACACAAGGCATCAAGCCGGAGAAGAGTGAACCCACAAAGAGGCAACAACAAACTCCAACAATCATATGCCGCAAGGACCCCAAAGGAGAAATAATAATCCAAGGCTGGCAAGAAGCAAACAATGACAAAAACAACACCACTCCCAACACCCAAGAGACACCTGACAACTAAAACTCAACCTAACACCAAAAGAGACACCTAAGACTCCAAACAACACACCACGAGACATCTCCCTGAACTAACTCCTCAAAACAAGAAATTAACTCCGAAGCCAACATGACTCTATAATGCTCCTCATCCATTTCCTCCATCTGAGTAATCCTTCTGATCACATCCTCCTTGTCACCATCATAGCTCAAACCTAGAGTTTCCTAAAGATCCCAAACTTTTCGAGCCTCATCAAGAGCCCAAATTGCTTGAGTTTCATCTCCCAAACTTTTCGAGCCTCATCAAGAGCCCAAATTGCTTGAGTTTCATCGAGAATGAATCTATTCCTATTATTACTATCTTCAGATGATAAAGCGGCTGTTGCTACCGCCGACCCAAACATAAGTAAGATTATGGTGCAAAGATATATTGGATATATACCGGGGTACTAGGATATATACAGGGGTACTAGCTAGTTGAAGTACATTCATCCCAATTCTTTGAAAATTTTGACATTTACCTCATAATTAAGCAATGAGAAATCCCAAATCTTCGCACGAAACGTAATATCTCATATCTCTAAATTTCCATCAAATATACACTTTGTCTGCAATTCCCTCCATATTCCCTTGACAGCTGACTTTTTGGTTTTAGTTTTCACCAAATTAATTATATATGAATGATTACGAATTTCCAGACTATAAGTGTCCGACAATTATCTCGGATTGGAGATGGCCAAGGCTCCTAAGTACCTAACTTTTTCGAGCAGTCCTTTTCATATGTAGTCACAAATATGAAAAGGACACTGGCATAAGAAATAAATTGGTGTTCATGTAGTCACAAATATGTAGGATACTGGCATACTACCTTCTTTGTATGACTTAGACCAAAAATCAAATATATCATGTTTGGATGTTTCTTTATTTTCTAGCGACCTTCTTACCAGAACTTTGGAAAACAACTTTTCATATGTTGCAAAAATTAGGTTCCTCTTTCCAGTATTTTAAAAAAAAAAAAGCTTTAGGATACAAGCTAGCTGGTTTCTAAAAAAGTGTTCATCCGGGTTCCAACAATACATGAAATAGATTGGGGTTTGATAATAGGTAATCCAGTATCACAACACCCCCGGACTGCCTACAAATACATCAGTACCAAGCTTAAGTTTTGTTTGGGACATGTAGCGGTAAGTATCGTGCCCTAAACTACGACACTGGTCTATGAAGGACATGTGGCGACATACGACATGACTTGAACAGGGTATGCTAAACTGACGTGAGAGGAAGTGCTCGTGAATTTCCAAAATCATTTTGGGCAAAAGAAACTTAAAGTGCCTAAAGCTCTGTTTGGAACTTAAGAAAAAGTAAGGAAAATTAAACAAAAATTCCATTCTATTGTTGGTTGGAAGATAGAGAGAAGAAAAATACTCCCTCCGTCCCATTTTCATTGTCCATTATTCCTTTTTCACTTTTTTGTCTCTTGCGTATATCTTTCAATCTATAATATTTTTCATGATTTTGACATCTTTGTATTATAGAACAAATTGAAATCTATCAAATAAAATCTATATTGCATATTTTTGGAGATTCATATTAAAAGATATAAGCGATTGAAAACTGCACGAACATCAAAAAAGGACAATGAAAATGGGATGGGGGAGTACAAAAATTCAAATTTAGTGAATTGTAAATTTCCTCTTCCATTTTCCTCTTATTTTCTGCCCATTTTCTTTTCTTTTATTTTTTTTCCCTGAGGTCACAAACAGAGCCTAAATCATTTGCAGTCGAATATGGCTGTGAGGGTCGTGAACCGGTCCATGATCAGTTGGATTGAACAAATACGTAAAGAGAACTGGCCGATATGCATTCAAATTTTCATCTCACCCGCATGTCTGGGTGTAATCATATCAGAAAGATAAAATACTATTCCTCATTGGCAGATGCTTTACGTGACTGCCAATTCTAGCCTCCGCGTAAGATGTTTTAGGGCTCATTGATTCTTCGAGTTCAGAGAGAGAGAGAGAGAGGGAGAGAGAGGATATAGACAGATCTAATTTTCCGAAACATTTAAGATCTGTTGTCGTTGGTCTCAACTGATCAACTCCTGATTCTTCTGATAATGGACAGGATAGGATGGGAAACAAGGTTCTACAACTGTAAACGGGAGTAGTATACTAGCTAGGTTAATTCTGATTCCTAGTCAAAACGGCGCTATTCTCGCAATTCAGATGAGATCTACCCGGAGGACATATCTGAGTTACAAATTTTGCCCAGGTACGTAATCTAAAATTAATTGCAGAAATAAATATGTACTACATTTATAAATATAATTAGATCCATTATACTACTTACGCAGATCCGCTATAGAGACAAAGAGATGTCGTTGGGAGGGAGGGAGGGAGGGAGGGAGATCACCACGTCTAGTGGGCTTGCCTAGAACTATATAAAAAAACAAACCCTAATACTTACTTGGCTCTTCGGATCTTGGAACATGACTGTCCCTGAAAAAATTTATCACACAAGGAAACACCCCAAAAATAGGGAAAGAGAAAAACTTATAGGGCATTGATAATGCCACGTTGAAACTTTTAGTGCCACGACATTTTGGAGCTGCTGACTATTTTACCCTCCACATGTTAACTGATGCAAATTGCAGGCTTTTTGTCCCCTCTCTCTCTCTCCCTCTCTCTCTTCCTAAATTTTCCCTAGCACTTCATCGTTGACAAATTTGTTCATCTCTAGAATCCTTCTCGTTTACTCTTGGCCTCTGCTACTTCCAAAAGACCTAGTTTTCTCTCCTTTCCACTGACTTGAAATTAACCAGCCACGACTGCCACCATCCAATTTGCTTCGATTTACCTCTATAATCTATTCCTTCCCCAATCCCATGCAGAAAATCATTTTCTCAATCCACAATCTATACCTGCATGGCAATGTACAATAATAGACAGAGAAGACTGTAGGATTATTTCCATTTAAAAAAGATGAAATTGGCGAGACCAATTGTTGTGCTCCCCTTTAACGGGTTAAATTAATATATAGATCTAGACCAATGTAGAAATTGTGTGGTGTACATGGGGCTTGATTCAAGGATCAATTGCAATTATCACCGTCTTTTTCAGCGCTCAATTTTATATTGTACTATACATACTGTGTAGCTATGAGAGAGGGATTTTCTTGTTGGTTCTAAAAGAGGGAATTGAAGGAGATGATTCAATGGGGCGGTGGGGCAAATTGGGTCTTGTGGATATGGTGACAGTGGAGGAGGGGAAGAGAAGGGGGAATAGAGATGAATCCTAGGGCAAGCCGCTGTATCACGTTGACGATGATTGAAAGCAATGGAAGAACAAGGAAGTGATCAGCTGCTGTAAAGCGGAAGAAAAATAGAAAGAGAGAGAGATTTGTCGGAGAGTGGAGTGTGGCACTATAAATTGGCATCGTGGCATTATCTGCTCCCAAACATATATTATGCAAAACAAAGAACAGAAAGAAAACTCAACCATCTTTTTTGAACCAAGCCATAATTACATTAGAGGTAAATGCGAGAAATTTTTCTGTCATGAGTGGGTGTATCCCACGTGGTGTCTGCTCGGCATTCCTAAGCCGTTCGATTCACTTTTGGATAGCTCAAATTAAAACCTTCTCTCTCCTCTCACCTCTCCTCTTTCTCTGTCTTTTTTCTCTTTCCAAATTCAAGCCGTCCAAAATCGCATCGGATGGCTCGGATATGCCGAACGAGCACCACGTGGTACCCATCCAGCACTAAAAAATTACTCGGTAAATTCAGGGAGGGGGTGTTTTTTGTAATAGCAAAAAAAAAAAGAATTTTACTAATAATTTTTGAAGGAGTAAATACAAAGACAATGTCCTCTCTTGGCTTGGCAGATTTCACCGGCTCGTGGGTTAGCCGCTAAGGCCCTTACGTTTTTGTGCGCTTATTGTAATCCAGGGTTTTGATTTTTGGAGTTTTTGATGATGCTTGTTCTCGGGGTGATGTCCCCATGCTTGTGTGGTTTTCTCTGTAATTTGATTCTCTGGATCCTTATTCGATAATGGCAATGAAGTTGATTTTCAAAAAAAAAAACAACACAACAAATGGTTAACATTCTATCATAATTGGCACCCTACCTCCACAACAATCACATGCCACCCGAAGCCCCAACAAGGCTAGCAACCTAGTACCCAACACAAAAAGAAACAAGCACCAAAATCAACCTTCTACCATCTACAAAGACGGGGACCATATATCACATATATATAGAGATATTTGTGTAATGGAGTTGCATCTAAATACTAGCATGTTCAGTTTTCTGCACAAAAAAAAAAATCGATCGTCCATGTTTTTCAGGGGGTCTAATGTCCAAATGCTAGGGGCAAATCCTCTTCACTTTTCTCAGGCTATTCTTCCTCCTCCTCCTCTCTAATGATCAAAACTTCCTACCTACTAGAGGATCGTAAGTAGCTAGGCCCGTCAAGGCACGCATAAACCTGGTAGACTGCACTGCACACAGAAATTTTAAGCATAGGGTAATTAACTTAACTTTGGCCCAAGCGCAACTTAAGGCATAGAGTACGTAAGAAGCTGGAGAGTTATAGGTAAACACTGTCTTCATACATTACCCTAGAGACTCGAATCTGTGTCCTCCTAGTCACCAAATCACTTGGAATTAGGCAATTTACTACTACTTACCAGCACTCGCGTTGAGAGGAATTTATCATAATCTAACTTCCAAGTAACGGCCAAAATTTGATACTCCATTTGATATATATTTCTATTTCAATAATGTTTACACACTTATACCTGATCAATATAACAAACTACCAGTCCGCGCGACTAACACCAATGCATGGGTTGATACCGTAACTTAGAAACCAGGACCATCACCTTACAGTACAACAAGACGAGCTTTACCCTTATCCTATGACTCTCCACCAATGATAAGACACATACGTACAGTAACTTGAAAGACAGCTAGAAAGAGAAACTAGACAAAGAACGAAACCTATTACTGCACACAGAGAGTGCCGATAGATGATTAATTGGGTTCCTCTAGAGTCACAGAATGGCAATGAAAATTTGGTATGTACTTGTGTTGTTTTTTATGACTGCTCCAAAGCTACGGTGAGAAGTGGGGACCAACCCAATAGAGAAGTAAACGTGCAACTCATTCAACCAAAGGCAGAAAGAAGCTATCATGTCATGTGGCTCCATTTCCATCTCCATTTTCCTGGGCAGATGAAAAAGGACAACTAATTTTTTTTTTTTTTTTTGAAGTGTTGAGTTTGACACAATGCAACAAATATCATTGCTATCAACAAATTTGTGTGCTGTTGTCAATGTTCATGCACCTTATCCTTATCCCTGTCGGGGTCTCTACCATTCCCAAACTCCTTTTATGGAGGACCACAAAAAAATAGACCCCTACACCAATCAGAGGGAAGCACCAACAAGGTACGGACACAAATACGCAATATCTAGATTGTACAGACATTAGACGTGATATCTAGATAGTGCAGACACAAATAAGCGACACAAGTTAAATAAGCAGACACTGAGAATTTCAAACAACTATAGAAAACGACGTGACATTGTCATGTTAAAGCTGCAATTAAACTTCACAGAGTTTTCTATGATGTATGTGTGAAGAATTATTGGAGAGAATGAATAAAATGCAAAGAAATGAAAATGGAAATTATAAAGACAGAGAGATATGTACACACACACAATCCCTCATTGGAAATTTGATATATATATATATATATATATAATCATCTTCAAATGAGGAGATCCTTATTTTAGTTAAAATAAGGATCTCTCCATTTCTCTCATTTTCCGTTCGAATTTCGATGATCCGAGCCACTCAATGTGTTCATAATGTGATTTTTAGGGTGCCCGCTAGGAATCAGCAAAAAAATGACTGGAAAGGGTTTCATCCGAGCAGTTTTTATTTGAACCATTCGATAAAAAATAAACAAAAACTGCTCGGATGAAGCCCTTCCCGGTCATTTTTTTTGTTGATTTTTCGCGGGTACCCTTAAAATCACGTCTTGAACACATTGAGCGGCTTGGATCATTGAAATTCTATCAGAAAAGAGATGTCCTCATTTTATTAATTTAAGGTGGTCCTTACGAGAAGTGGATTGTACATTAAGCGGCTTGGATCATTGAAATTCTATCGGAAAAGAGAGGTCCTCATTTTATTAAGTTAAGGTGGTCCTTACGAGAAGTGAATTGTACAGTGTTCAGGACGTGATTTTAAGGGTACCAGCGAAAAATCAACAAAAAAAAAATGACCGGGAAGGGCTTCATCCGAGCAGTTTTTATTTGTTTTTTATCGAACGGTTCAAATAAAAACTGCTCGGATGAAGCCCTTTCCAGTCATTTTTTTTACTAATTCCTCGCGAGTACTCTTAAAATCATGTTCTAAACACATTGAGCGGCTCGGATCATCAAAATTCAAACATAAAATGGGAGAAATGGAGAGGTCCTTATTTTAAGGACCTCCTCATTTGAAAATCCTTGTGTATATGTATGTATTTTTTATGCATATTTGTACTTAAACACTATTTTATCAACCATACAAGTCCCTCTGAATTAAATTCCATCGCGCCATAGATCATTTATTAGTGTCTTTAAAGTTCAAGGACCAACAGAATAAAAGAATGCCAACAAATTTCGTGTCGAGTCGGGTCCTAGACATGACACTCCACCTTCTTACAATGGTACATGCTTTTTAGGACGTTATATATAAAGACGGATAGCCAAAGGTTAGCAAAGAATCATGTAAGTACAGCCAACTCAAGTTTCAACAATAAGATTAGGAAGTGGTGATTATTGTAGTGGTAGAATTTATCAAGAAAATGTGGCAATCTGTGGCCTAGGATTTTGGTCGAGTGGTACAGCTAGCTATTCCTCATATTTCGTAACATTAATTGAAAAGCACCCCAATAATGAATTTAATTTGAAATAACAATATGTACTCATTTCTGACAACTTTAATCCACAAAATTTTCTTTATTTTTTTTTGTTACACTCAAAGAACGTAAACAATGAAGAGTATGAGAACAAAATAACAAGATGAGAAAACAGATAGAATAAAGAACCAAAGTGGAAATATACCAATAAACTCTCATCAAATGATACGTAGAAGGTTACATTATGTATGAAAGAATTCATAATAAGACAAGAATTGAAAGAGTATTGCAGTAGATCGATGAGTTTGATGAAAGATGATCGATCGGCTTTTAAGAAATTAAGAAGAAAATATAAAAGGGTTCATTGAAAGACATCATAGAAATCGTGGAGTACACAATAGCTATAGATCGTTGAGTGGGGTCACGTACCTCCCCCAACTCCTAAACTAAATTTGCCACTGGTGACAATGACTTTTGAAATTACGAAGAGTGTTTTGGTCTAATAACTATATATGTTTTGGACTTCTAGGGTTGAGTGATTAGTATTTTTGTAATTTTATTTCTAAAAGAGTGAATGAATTTGTCTGCAATTTTATTTCCCTGCGATCATCATATGGTATCGAAGCATAGGTCGGGAATCCTGGCGAAAATCGATTCCAATGTATAATTCTAAACCCCATAAGCGAAAGTATACCCTGTTTGTTTTTTGTTTTGTTTTTTCAGACCCATTTGTGCCTGATAATTGAAGTGTGAGAAGTGAGTAAGCTCATGTGTGTACCCAAGTCTACGGTGAGGTGGAGAAAGCCCCAGGAGAGAGAGAAGAACAACATGAGGTTGTTTAGTGAGACAGATCAAAGCAGGATACACAATAGCTTTGTGGGAAAGTCTACAATACACCCCCCTTAAATTGGTGTACTATATACACCTATTTTATGGTTCATTCATAACATTTTAGCATGTTTATAACTTTTGTTCTAGAATTCATAACTTTTCAGCAGTATGATTCGTAACATTTTCATTATAATTCATAGCATTTTAGTGTATTTCGTAACTTTTATACAATTCGTAACTTTTTAGCAATACGATTCGTAACATTTTCTCTATAATTCATAACATTTTGGGGGTGCATATGATACACATCCAAATAAGGAATGTGTATTGTAGTCTTTCCCTTGGTTTGTTGTTGTTTTTTGCTAAGCGGTCGATACAATACGTTTGTTCTGCACAAATGAGAACATCATGCGGATGCTTGGAGTGAGAGGAGAAGATAACAAGTAGTGAATAGAAGCGTAAGGGGGCATGATGGAAATATAGTTGATTAGTAGTGAATGGGATATGCATGGTTGGATCTGATGAGTGGGTCAAGGGTGTCTTCAGGCAGTGGTTGAGTTTTGGTGCCTTGCGAAGATGACAACATAAATGATTATGCAGGGTATCTCTGGCAAAATTGTGTATGTTGAATGATTTATGCTTGGCTGCTTTTTAATTTTCAGTCTTTCATTTCCAAGAGGAATTAACGGGATTGCATTGTTATTTTGGGTGGTTTATTTTTTATTTTATTTTTTCCATTTCATATGCCCCATCCTTTTTTCGATGTACTCTTGTTGATTTTTAAATAAACTTTTTTTTTGGGTCATCAATAAAAAATTATGCTTTGGATAAGTTCATTCGTTACAAGAATGAAGTTGAGAATTAACTTAACAAAATATTAAGGTGTTTAAAAGTGACAGGTAATTAATACAAATTTTCGTTTGCTAATAAGATATGTGCCCAACACATATAGAATTCTTCACCAAACCACTGCAACTTATGTAGTTCAACAAAACGGATTCGTACCTTAAAGAAAATGATGAGCCATACGTTGAAAAGTTGTGAATTACTACTACATATGACATGTGAAGAGAAGCAATCTTCTCTTGTAATTATATCTTAAATGGGTAGTCCTATGGTACACACCCCTTATTAGGGGTGTGTACCATACACACCATGATTTTAAACCCTTGGATTTAAAAGTGAATAATCCGGACTATCTATTTATTAAATCAATTAATAAAATGAAAAAATGGTTAACAGGTTATAGGTTATTCTTTCTTCATTGACTCTCTCTCCCTCTCCCTCATTTGTAAAATACTGCAAATTATATAACATAACCATAATTGTTACGACAATACAAAAAATTGGCATTTTCTTACCAAATGTGTTGTATCAAAAGAACATTTAGAATTGTGCATTCAATATACTTGATATAAAACCAATTTCTCTGTTGTAACTGAATGTACAGTTGACTTGCAACCGCGACACAATAATGACAATCAAAACCATTGATTTCGTTATATTTGTTGATTAAATAATTCAAGTAATTTTTTGGCTCGATAGGGTTTAGAAAGCCCTTTCATCGGCACCCAAATTCAATAGTAAAAGGATTTATTTTTGTCTGATTAAGGGTCTAATGATAAGCGATCAACTGCATTCTTGTATCTGGATACATTAAATTTTTTCAATCACACAGTTGTCGATATCTAGTTTTGTTGGCAATGCTAAATATCGTATGACTTGATATTCTAACAGTTATGATCGATCATTCTAAACATATACTTGTTAACGACGTTTAGTTATGATATGGTATTTTGTCCATTATAATTATCGTTAACTGAATATTTTGATTGAACTTTTTTATACGACACGTTGTGGCTATGAAAATGTTAATTTATGGTGTTGTCATAACAAATTTGGTTACATTACTGAATTTATGGTACGGTAACTATCGTTAATTGAACATTTCGATTGAATTGTTTTATACGACACGGTGTGGGTATGAAAACGTCAATTTATGGTGTTGTGATAACAAATTTAGTTATATTACTAAATTTATAGTTTGGTATTTTGCTAATTATAACTATCGTTAACTGAACATTCCGATTGAATTTTTTTTATTTGACACGTTGTGGGTATGAAAACGTCAATTTATGGTATTGTCATAACAAATTTGGTTATATTACTGAATTTGTGGTATTTTGGTCTTGTTACAGAATATTTTAATCAATTTCCTTTGGTATGACAATTGTGGGCATGAAAATGCCAAATTATGGTATTATCATAAGAATTATGGTTTGTTATAAAATTTGTAGTATTTGAATATGTTTTCTTTTGATACGACACGTTGTGGTAAGAAAATGACAATTTTAGGTGTTGTCATAACAAATTTGGTTATTTTACTAAATTTGTGATATTTTACACATATTTTGTTTGGGTATAACAATTGTTGATTCTGGTACGACATATTTTGATTTTGTTACGGAATATCATAAGTGTCAAAAAAAATTTGGTACAACTCATTGTGGTAAGATAATGCCAATTTATAGTGTTGTCTAACATTTATGGGTAACATTATTTAATTTGTGATATTGTACACATATATTTGGTTGGGATATAAGTATTATAGTTTCTGGTACGAATAATTATGGTTACATAATAACAATATTTTTTAACTATGGGTAACCTGCTAATGAGCTATTTAACAGGTAAATTTTAAAGTAAAAGTCGTAACTAATATAAAAAATATGCATTAGAAAACCAAAAATCGTCATAATGAAAATCACAAATTATCATAATTTAGACATAATTTAGATATACAGTATACCTTGTGTACCATAGCTTTGTCCATCTTAAATAAGGTACTAATTAAGAAAGATATAAAACCCTATATATAAACTATAAAAAAGCTTGGAAAGCCTTCCTGTAATACTTATGAATTGGGTGTCGTGCAAAGGTGGTGCAGTGGGTACCTATTTCTAAGAGGATTAGGATCCGTCCCCAGACGATTGACAATGTGCATGTTCATCTCGGTTAATTATAATATATCCACATGGCAGTAGTGCACATTTTTTTTAATGTGCCTGAATCCAAAATACCAATATTCACCAGAACGTACGCTTTCATGGAATGGACAAATGTGTCATACGTACTTTGAACACATGTTTTTCAAAATCGAAAGAGCTCAATATCATCTATTAAGAGAACTTAATTAGGAGATCGACTATCGGTGAATGAAAGAGTCGAGGCCAAAATGAGAAAAACAATGATTAATGTTAAAGTGTTTTGGTCCAAACTCTTTAACACCGTGTTAGAAAATGCATGTCGAAGCTTCAAAGAAGTTGTAATGAACTCTTTCAAGGGTCTTTGATTGAAGAAGGCGGCAAAAAGAGAAATTGACTGGATCCATTTTGCAAAATCATACTTCAAAATTGGTGGATCTTCTATATGGTGTAAGTCCTTGGGCTTACAAATAGATTCTCAAGAGGTGGTGGATGGAGGCAGATGGATAATTTTTACTAGTCACCAAAATAACTTTCATCATCTAATACTAGCGATCACATAGAATGGCCAGAAGGGTTCTTTGTTCGAGGGCAAGAAAGAAAAGTTTGACATAAAAGATATGGGTATTGTCAATGCAGAAAAAAAAAATTACGGTTGTTTCCGTAAATAATAAGTTATTGAGCCCAATCGCAATCATTCAAAATGTTTTTGGACAATTCTGATTGAAAATCAATTCTTACCGGTAAGAATTAAAAACAAATCTCAACTATTGATTGCACGAATGGAAGATTGTGATCGCACCGCTCTGTGAACAAGACAACCTCTTGTAAAAGTCATAACTAGAGTTAAAATCTCTAGATGATCTAATCGACTTTTTTTTTTTGGGTCAATCTCATTATACATTCTTGAGAAATTTTAGAAGTCTGGAACTGCACACCTATGGACTTAAACCTTCATTTATTGAAGAATATCAGTAAGAGTGTATCTCAACTGGACTATTTTCCTGATTTTGAAACGGTTTTCATATGCTTTGATAGGGTAGGGGAAGCTCTGTGAACTATGTGGAACTCTTATGGAATGGTGGAATACCTTAGAACTAGGATTATGAGTGCTGAATGAAACTGTTCACCAGAAGGAATCGAAAAACTCAAAAAAAAAAATATTACTTTTATCCAAATATTTTAAGAAATATCCACTTTTAAGTTAAATAAAGTGCAACTTTTTGCTTAGTGGACATTTCAAAATAACGACAAAATTAACTTTTTTCAAAAACTTTTTTTTTTTTTTATCATTTAACAAGGCCCGCAGGCTTTTTTCAAAAACATTTGATAAGAACAAAACTAGTTCTTTTCACTTTTTGCTTAGTGGAGTTGTATTTTGAGTAATTATCTTTCATCAAACCCAAAAAATCAATATATAGGCTCTTAGTTCACTATATTTGGGATCTCATCATATTTGCAAACACTCGACAATACACATATTCCATCACACAGTCACACCCCTTCCCTTCAATCATTCTCTACACACCAGAGCAAATATTAGTTTCAAGCAACACCTGGAGACCCGTATTGAAATTATTATTTTTTATTTGAATTCATGTGGCCAATTTGTAACTTGTTCATTCACTTGCCGTTGGAGTGGCCCGGGTGCGTGGACTGTGGGCCGAGTGATTTGGGACCCACATGTGACCTACGTAGTGTTTAATAATTTTAATTAGGACTGGATTTAGAAGCAAAATTAGATGTTTCGTAAACGCTTTAACGATATCCGATTTAGTTGATTTTTTTTACAGTAACTCTAAACAAACCTTTTTGAACAAAATGAGTGATACGGGTCCAAAATTCATATGCGTGCTCTGTATATACATTTATGTATGTACCTATGGCAGTTCTATGAGAGAAGTGCGAGGTGAGGGAGAAGGAAGTGGTGGGATGATGATGTGCAAAGGTAAAAAAGTTTTTTTTAAATTTTTTCAACCCTTTAGGTGTACAACTAGAATACTCATTCTCTCCTCAAATTAACTCATTCTTAAGTGTAGGGATTTGATTTGATGGGATCTTAACCGTGAGTCGGGTCTGGCTCCTTCATTCGCCGCACCATGCGCCCGTGCCAAACATGCAACAAGTCACTAAGGCAGTAGTTGCCTAGTGACCCTCCGACGATCAAATTAGATGTAGGGAGAAGTGTATAGGTCTAGAGTTAGGGTAGAATAGCATGCCTCTCTAGGCTAGTATCCCTTTGTATTTATAGACATTGGCTTGTTTGGCCTTCAAGCTAGCACGTGGAAGGTACGCTCAGGTAACTGCCTCGGGCGATGTCATATGTGACGTAAGGGATAAGGTAGTTACGGAGCACATGGCCAAGTCAGACCCCAATGATTACTCTCATGGCGTAACTGGATGGGTCCCTCCTAGAGTAACCATTTTTCTTTGAGTGGCCTCGGGGTTGGAGATTCTCCGAGCCACTAGGCAGTGGCAGAGACCCGACCGAACCCTCCTTACCGAGTGACATAACGAGGGAAACACCATGACCCTCCTAACTCTCCTATCATAGCGGGTAGGCATCCTTGAGACGGTCGGTGCAACATGGCTCGGTGGGACGACCGAGCCCCAGTTCCGGAGCCACTACAATAGCCCCTTAACTCGCCGGAGCGTCCTCTTCGAGCTCAGGGGAGTTAACTATGCTCACGAACTGCCACATTGTTGGAGTCCTTCATCCACAGGTAACCAAAGCGGAAGTCGGCCTTGGTAATGTCAGACTGCTAGCCCCATCCCTAGGAGCCATGTGTTGATTATCGCCAGGTTGTTTCGTGCTGGTGTGTGTCTCAACACGTGTTGTGTCAGTTGATTGGTACGAAACGTCCCCTCCAAAACACTTGTCAATCACCCAGTGGCTCAATAATCGGTGTTTCGACTTCCAAACAAGCTTTTCGGTACTGATCGTCTAATGACTGCCACGTGTCAAGGTTCTGATAGCCAAGTGCGAGGCGCTTTGTTTCTTGCGCACCCCTTCAAATCTCCCCTTATAAAAGGGGTGGTTGGAGAACAGAAGACACCTTTCTTCTTTCTCTCATTTGCTCCGTCGCTGGCACCGCTGTTCTTCGTATTCGATCAAGTCTCAAAGGGATTTGGCGGTAGATCTTCTCACGAATCTCATGTATATTAATCTCCTTATGCTAATCTTCAATTTTTAGGCATTTTTTCCACGTTTTTCATTGCTTTTTGAGTGTGTTGATGCGGAGACGCCGTCTGCCGTCGTTTGAAGCGTGGATGTGCACTGTTCATGTTCTTCCCGATGCGTATCTTCTTCCCGAGGCGTATCTCCTTTCCGAGACCACTAGGATAATTCCCGGCCCTAGGTGTTCTTCCTTAGGAAGAATATCTTATTGTTGCCCGTGCCTAGAGATTCCGAGGAGTGATGACCATCCCAACCCGAGCTTTAGATCTTTTTCCCCCTAAACATGTAGCTAACGGGTCTTGCATATCTCTTATTGCTAGGTTGGGGTGAATGGTCGTTGAGGTCTCCTCGGATAGTTCCAGTAGCTTTGCCTCCTCTCCCGTTATCGACGAGCAAATACGCGAGACTCTTCGGCTTCGAGCATTCTATCGAACTCCACTCGATTTTATTGCGCCTTCTGACCCTCTGAGAGCTCTGTGCCCGGTTACATCATTTGATCCTCGAAAGATGAAGACTCCCAGCACCTCAAATCAAGGACCGGGGCCTTTTACAAATTCCCCCGAGGAGGTTCAGGGACGCAGGAGAGCAGTGAAACTATGCCCTTACCAGAACCAATTCTTCAACGGTGCACCGGGCACCTATGAAGTGCACCTATGAAGAATTTAGGAACGTTTATAGCATTCCTTCGGATGTCCAAGTTCGGCTGCTACCAACCACCGACCCTCGCCGACTGCAGCACTACCCGGGGGAGCTGATTTTCCCCTTTATAGCTATCTCCGAGGGCAGAATAAGGTTTCCCCTTCACCAATTCGTGTGTCGGGTGCTTTGGACCCTGTCGCTTACCTCCTCACAGCTCACGGTTAACTCTTACCAGGTCATCACGAGCATCATAGAGCTGAGGAGGTAGTACAACCTAACGTTTCGGCTGGAGGAGCTCTTCGGGTGTATCAGGTTTAGGTCAATCGAGACAATGACCGATACTACCTTCGTGTCGGTCGGGGTATGATGAATTCCTGATCGACCATCTGCCTGACTCCAAGGAATGGGCGGGCATATATGTCTCGCTATCTGGGAACTTTATGTTCGAGCCTGGAGAATTCCTCGACACCAAGACAATGGTTCAATTCGGGACTGGTACACCTGGTCATTAAATTTCCCTCATTCAAGCATTGCATGTTTCCTTTTCTCCTTTTTGCATATGTTGATTTCTTTTTCCGATGACATGTTGCAGTTGAAGGGTCGTGCAAGAATTTCGGGAGAGGGCGAATCGAGCCCTAATCAACGCTGCCTTTGCTATCCCCCTCATAAGTCGATTCGCTCCAGACCCGCTTGGTTACGTCCCAACATACAAAGGCTTCCTAAAGAAGAAACCGAGGTAGTAGAGGGTTCTGAGGGTAGGTCGAGGAAAAGGCCGAGGTAGAGGGGCAGAAGGACAAAAGGACTCGAAGCTCTGAAGGCCGCAGCGAGCAACTTTCTCCCCTTCCCCCCCCCCCCCCCCCCGGGTGTCATTCACGAAGAGATCGACCGAGAGACTCCTGAGCGATCCGGGCTAAACAGCGATATGACAGGTCGAACCGAGAGGGTGGTGCTGAACCTGAGGCAAAGGCCAAGGGGCCATGATGTCAATTCTCCACCCAAGGTGACAGGTGCCAAAAGCTCAAGGGTCACTCCCGTTTCCGTGGAGGAGCCGGCGGAGAAGCGGGCACGGCATAAGGAGGGGGATAACAGCCGAAGGAAAGACAAAGAAACAATTGTCATTCCGAAAGAGGAGGAATAAGAAGGTGAGTCTGGTGGGGGGGAGACTGAAACTCAGGCCAGGGTTCGGGCGAGCGAGGTTCCCTGGGCCCCCAAGTTCCATCACTTCAATGGACGCCTGATCCACCATGCTGATAGCGCGTCCCGGAACATCAGGATAGCTTATGGGGTTCTCCAAGCCTGCATTCTCCCAAGGGATGCCAAAGTCGTCGCCAGGTGCACTAAAGACTTGGTGGGAGAGATACCGCAATCACTTCTCAATGAAAGCTTCCTTGCTTTCCTCCTTTTTCCTTCAGTTGAAAGCTGGGCTTTTGTAATGTTTTCTTCCATTTTCTATTGGTAGGCTGGCACTCGGGTTTTGGAGATCCACGAGAGGTGCAAAGGGCAGGACCAAAATATTGAGGAATTGAAGAGGGCCCTGGCGTCAAGGGAGAAGGACTTAAGGGTGGCTCAGGAGGCTTAGGACCTTTATCAGGCGGACTTCCTAAAGGCTGATGGTGAGAGAGCAGCCGGGGAAAACCAAGCCAAAAATGCCGAGGACGTCGCAAACATTTGATGGATTCCCGAGCCAAGAAGGTCGAAGCTGCAAGGGAGAGAGGCTTCGACAAGGGGTTTAACGCGGCCGGAGTGGAGTACAAAAAGCAAGTTTGAGAGATCGGGGCCGAGCTACATCGAGAACGCTTCGGGACAGAATGCGGTATGGTTATGAGTTTTTGTTAAGCAAGCTCGATCTTCCAGAGGATTCAGCGCTCCACGCTATCCCCGAGCCGACTCCTAAGGAGCTCATCGTGCCTTATGAAGAAGATGAAAAAGTGCCGAACCCTGACTCCCACGCCACCCCCGCAGACCAGACCGATCCCAATGCCCTTGCTGCAGCTGATGCTTAGGATGACTCCTCTCTGTCCTTTTTGAAAAAAAAAAGTTATATTTTTTATTGAATTCGACTAGACGGTTCCAAACATTTGGAATTTGCTGCTCCAGGATTATGTAATTAATTGGGCTATGACTGGCGCCAAACAATTGGCCTAAACCAGATCACTTATAATAGTTAAGTAGGATTGGCGCCGAACAGTTGGCCCAAGCCAGATCCTCGGTAGGTTTTTGATTTGCATACATTGTTATGCAATTTTTTGCACATAAACGCTTTTTTTCAAATACTTGTGTTTTGTCTTCGAAATATTTGCATGTGTTTGTGGTTGTTGCTAGGGTATGTCTGTGCCCCCTGCTTCGGGTAAGCTTGTGAACTGGAGGAACAAGTATTAACTGAAGCATGAATCGAAGCATACTCAGGGAACTAATATGTTTGAAAAATTGAATTGTCAGAGCCCCCTACTTCGGGCGGGCTTGCATGGAGCCGAGCAAGCTAAACTAAAGCATTTAGATGAAAATTATTTTTAAAACCCAAGCTCCTGCTTCGGGTTAGGCTGCCTTGGCTACGCGGGGGGCTGCTCGAATCAAGGGGTGGACAAGTAATGTCACACGCTAGGATAGGCCTACTAGGGTATATAGGCTAGGGTTCCGTAGAGGGCTGACATCAGCTTAGGGTCCGGGACGCAGCATATCCGAGCAGTGAGTGGCCTTATGATGGATCTGGGTAAAGGGCGACAAAAGTAAAAATGAGAACAAGTGCAAGGAAAGAAAAGATAGCGATTCATTTTCACTTGTCCAAATACTGCCATTGCATAGATAAATTGGTCCAAAAACAAAGAAACTAAGAAAGCAGAGAAACATAGGGGGTAGAGGGAGTGAGGGTGATGTTGATGGGGCTCTGCACCGAGGCAACCGTTAACCATAAAACTTCTTCAGATTGTTAGCATTCCAAGATTTTTCAATAGAACCATCCAACTTTTTCAACTTGTAATTTCCCGAGCCTAGGTGTTTAAGGACCCGATATGGGCCCTCCCAATTGGGCATCAGCTTTCTTTTCTTAGACTTCCCGACCACCTTCTTCTAGGCAAGATCGTCGGGCTTGAATGACCGAAGGCAGACACTTCAGTTGTAGCCCTTCGCGACTTTTCGTTGATACGAAGCAAGCCTTATCCTCACATTTTCGTGCTCTTCTTCTGCCAAGTCAAGATTTGAGGCGATGGCATCATTACTGACCAACTCAACAAAATTTTCAGTACGGATCGTGGGAAGCCCGACCTGGAGGGGAATGACAACCTCCATCCCAAATGCCAAGAAGAAAGGGGTGCGTCCGGTGGAGCGCTGGGGGGCAATTCGGTAGCCCCAGAGTACTTGTGGTAATTCCTCGGCCCATTTGCCTCGTCGGGATTCAAGTCGGCGCTAGAGTCCGGAGGATATGACCTTGTTGGCGGCTTTGGCCTACCCATTGCCCTAGGGATACATCAAAATGGATGTGTCCCATTTGATGTCATACTCGTTGAGGAGGGCCCAGTATTTCTGCCCGATGAACTACTTCCCGTTGTTAATGATGATAGCAAAGGGTACACCAAAGCAGGAGATGATATTTTGCCAGACGAAACGAATGACATCGACTTCCACGATGGTCACCGTGGGCTCGGCCTTGACCCATTTGGAAAAGTAATCGATGGCGGTTAGGAAAAACTTGAATCTGCCAAACGCAACTAGGAGCTTGCCCACGATGTCCATGCCCCACTGCGAGAATGGCCATGGGCCGATGAGGGGGCTGAGGTCTCGAGTGGGCTGGTGAATGATGAGAGAAAACATCCAGCACTTTCGGCATCGTTTAACATACTCCTCAGAATCATGCTTCATTGTTGGCCACCAATAACCCTTAAGTACCGGCTTGGTGAGCAGGGGAACGTCCTCCTAAATGACAACCATTATCACCAGTGTGAAGTTCTTCAATGATATTAGGCACCCGGTGTGGGTGTCCCATCAACAAGTATGGGCCGATAAAAGACCATCAGTATAGCTTGCCATTAAGGTTTAACCAGAAAAGAGCAGCCTTGTTACGAAGTTGGTGAGCTTTCTTTTTGTCGGAGGGGAGGATATCATCCCGAAAAAAATTGACAATTTTTGTCCATCCAACTCAATCTGAGCTCGATATTGAGGACTTCATGATCTAGGACATCAAGCTCAAAATTTGGTTTGCTGATAGTGCCAAAAGAAATAGAACGGTGTCCCGAGGCCGAACATGCCGAGGCAAGTCCTGTGAGGGCGTCGACGTGTGCGTTTTGCTGTTTATAAACGCTTGCGGTACCCCTTGGTTTGGTATTCCACGAGGCTATCATCCTCCTTTGCGATTTTCGTGAAACCGGGGGTGAGCTCGACGCGCCCTTTTCTGATTCTGACAGAGTGGGTGGAAGAGGCGAAGACGCTTCCGACACCGAGCCTCTTGAAGGTGGATCGCTTCCTAAGATGTCCTTTGGGATTGGGGTTAGGGGAACAGAAGCGCTCCCTGTGCCACGAACCCTTTTCAATACGGCCTCCCTCCTCCGATTGTTCGAGACGATCCTTTGTTGAGGGCCGAGATCGGTGCGCCACCAAGGGGCCCCCTCCACGGTTGCGACGAGGGCTTCGCTGGCTCCTTCATCCGTCACGGCTTTTAGCGGAGTGGGATGGCAAGATCTGAAGGAGGTGCTTGATCTCCGCCGACTTGTCCCGGACATGCCTATCCCACTCCACAACCGTTGTAACGTCGTATATCTTCCGCTCCAGGTGACGGATGTAGGTGTGGAGTTCAGAGGACGTTCCTGCGTTTGGCGTCGAGGTACTAGCACCGACGCCAATGGACATGTGGGTTTTGCCTAGGGCATTAGCCCCACCGAAGCCCAGGTTAAGGTCTCCGAGGGGGCTGAGCCCGAGGGTCGTATCGCTGGGATGTGGATCTTCAACTTCCACCATTTTTGGCTCAAGAACTTTGAATGGAGCTTTGGAAAAAGAAGGAATGAGGTGCTGAGAAGGCGGCTAGATCCCCAGCAGAATTGCCAATTGTACGGGTTTGATTTGATTGGATCTTGATCGTGAGTCTGGTCTGGCTCCTTCCTTCGCCACATTGTACGCCTGCGCTGGACCTGCAATAAGTCACTAGGGCAGTGGTTGCCCAGTGACCCTCCAACGATCAAGTTAGATATAAGGAGAAGTGTATAGGTTTAGGGTTATGGTAGAATGGCATACCTCTCTAGTATCCCTTTGTATTTATAGACCTTAGCTTACTTGGCCTCCAAGCTAGCGCGTGGAAGGTACACTCAGGTAACCGCCTCGGGCAACGTCATATGTGACGTAGGGGATAAGGCAGTTATAGAGCACGGGGCCAAATCAGACCCCAATGATTACTCTCGTGGCGTAACCGCATGGTACCCTCCTGGAGTAACCGTTTTCCTTCGACGGCCTCGGGGAGTCAGGGTTGGGTATTCTCCAAGCCACTAGACAGTGACAGAGACCCGACCGAACCCTCCTTACTGAGCGACATGCCAAGGGAAGAGCCATGATCCTTCTGACTCTCTTGTCATAGCAGGTAGGCATCCTTGTGAAGGCTCGGTGCAACGTGGCTCAGTGGGATGACCGAGCCCCAGTTCCGGAGCCACTACATTAAGATACAAAAGTGAAGCCCATTTTCCACATTTTTTGTCGTATACTATATAGTATACCAAGCCTTTTAATGCATACACCACTAGGTATTGTCACCTGGCATCTTAACCCCTTATTAATCACTACACATTTATTCAAGTTCATGAAAACAGGATGCCTCGGCTGTACGTTGAACCCCACAAATGACTCTCTTTTTGAACCGAAAATTTTAACCTTGGCTGCTTAATTTTTTTTCAAAAAAAAAAAACAGCCAAGATTAATTAACTCTTGGCTGCTTAGAACATAGACCTCATTGCATAAATAACTCTTCCAAAAGAATTGAGTTGACCGTGTCAACAATCTAGTAAACGAATCGCATTTCACTAGAATAAATGAATTTAAAGGCAAGTTTGATTTTAAAAATTTATTGCCATAGTTGATTTTTTTGGTTGTTGTCAAACACAAGTTTCTAGTTTGTACTTTTTTAGCACAGGGCTGTACTTGCAATATTCCACTCATTGTGACTCAAGATAAAGTGTGCAAAGTGGTCCTTCAAGGAAGAGCCACACTTCCACTACTTCTATTTATCAAGTATATATCTTATTCTTTGGTGCACTTTCTTGGAGCCTTGTGTGATCCCAATCTTTTTAGTGTGATTCCCTGAGAGGTGTGTGCTAGTGTCTCATCAAATCTTTGAGAGTGGAGATAATACGTAGCAGGGGCATATTGTGAGAACTAGGGAGGGAGTTGGTGGAGCCATGTCCTAGCACATGAGTGAAAAAAAGAGTGGGAGTTGTGAGCTTTTCGAGGGAGTTGGAAGAGAGGACATAGTGCTAAGGACAGTTTGAATTTACTTACTTACTTTATCATATGAGGTGTCCTTGTACTTAAGGCATTTTGCATTTGTTTTCTTAATTTACTTGTCAATATTGCTGGGATTTGTAGGCATTGGAAAGTACATATGTGAATGGTTCTTCCTCATTTTGTTGGCCATGAGTGATAACAGATTTGGACAAGTTTTGGCTTCATACCTAACTTGTGCTAGAACTTACTTTACTTGAACAAGTGAGGTGTCCCTGTTCCCAAGGCATTTTGCTTCTGATTTTCTGATTTTGAATGTCAATGTTGTTGGGTTGGTTCTGTATTTCATCTATTTGTGCAAGGAACATTGTATTCTCTTAAACCTGTTTAAGAGGGTTGTCATTCCTGTTGTGTTCAAGATTTGGATGTAAAGGAATGAATTGGTTGCCTTTGTTTTTTGTACCTACCATATGGGGGTTGTACCTTGGGCTGTTTAAGCTTTTTCTAGGGGGCTTATCTCTAGCTTCCTACTGGATTTTTTGGGTTTCCATTGTGACCATGTCAAAGAGTAGTACATTGGAGTACCAAAGTTCTACACGAAATAGGCAACATTGTTCATTTGCATCTCTGTTGTGTAGCCAGTTGATGTATGGCTGTTGCCTGTCACTGCTGCTACTACTACGGTTGTTCTGCTGAAGTTGTTCCTTCGGCTGCTGTTGTTCTTTGCTGTTTTTATGTTTTGTTCTGTACTGTTATCTAACTAGGATGGTAATGCTACAGCTGCAATTCTATGGTTGCTGCTGTTATCCTGTGTCCCCAACCCAGCAGTTGTGATGTTTTGCTCCTGTTTTCTGCTGTACATTACTTCTTGTGGCTGCTGCAGTTTGTTGTTGCTGCTATCTTTTAAGGCTGCTACTGCTGCCATTCTGTGTTAAACCTTGTTCTGAGAGGTGCAGCTTCAGAAATTCTATGGGGGGGCTGTATGCCCAAGAGCATTCCACCTCTCTCATGTGTGGAGTTGAAGTCCAAGCAGTTAACACTTAGGCTTTTGGAAGTTTGGAGTATTCGAAATGTTTTAGCCTTATATTGTCTCTCAGTAGTATGTAACATGTCTCTCATATTGTCGTGTTGGCTATTTTGCTATTAATCAAGTTACACTATGTGTAATCCTTTTGTCATCTGTTTCATATCCCTCTATTAGATGGATAGGAAACAGATGTTCCATTTTCTTCTAGACCTATGTAACTGTTTGGCATAGGCTTACTTTATTTTTATGTTTTATTTTCTTTCTTTTTCCTCCTGGGGTATGCCCCCTGCAGGTTGTATATTCGATTAGCCTCTTTTTGATTTCAAGCTGTTTTACTCACACACAAAAAAAATTACTGCCAAGAAAAAAAAATGTGGTTCCATCAATATTATTTTCATCGCATGAATTTTTGCAAGCGTGTTCTAAGTGCCTGAATCTACAAAGTGAGCGTTCAAAATCACGTTTTCAAATTTCGAATGAGACTCATTTGAAGACCATGTTGATGTCTTCCCAAGGGACAACAACCATCTGGTTCTGATGTTGATACACTTCAAAGTTTATTAATTTGTGAGCCTTACTAACATGACCGGTCCTGACATTTTACGAATCTAAGACGAATTATGAAAATGGAACCATTAATAAAAATTTTACGAAAACAAAATATATTAAATAAATGAATTTAATTGTCAATATTTTCTCCTGATCTTCCCTTTCTTAAATGTTAGGCCCAAAAAAAGAGAGGAGATGATGGTCTGTAATTTGTAAACCACGTTTTTGTCAAGTATATGAGAACAGATGCATCAAAGTATCAAACTCACAGATGCATGCATGTGTGATTTTCAAGGGGCCAATGAGTGTAGTCCGCCCATCTCCATGTTATTTTTCGCTTTTTGTTTCCTCATATTTTTAGGAGTAGTAACTTATTATAGTTGGGCCGGTGCCGGTGGCCCTTAGGACCCGATAGGATGCCGTATGTGTTTTGGATGTATTATTTATGAATGAGAGATACGATAGTAAAGGATATTCATATTAGTTAAGAAATGATGGCCCATATTAATATGACATTTATAGATGATATATTAAAAAATAGATGGTTTGGATGATGTATTAAAGGAGGATGAAATAATACTTGGTTTGGATGGAGGATAAATGGGTGTATAAAAAA
>BPLS01000145.1:3742121-3752264 GCA_019656275.1 Rhododendron kiyosumense | reverse complement strand
GGGTGTATGATGTAAAAAGCTGTCAAATAACTCATTTGCCCTTCTGCAGTATGAAATTGGGTGTATGATGTAAAAAGCTGTCAAATAACTCATTTGCCCTTCTGCAGTATGAAATTAGATTATTCATTATATAATAACAAATTTTAATAAAATTAATTACTATTATCTAGTATTTTAAGGAATAATAATTTAGTTTACAAATAAAATAATTAAATTAATATTTATTAAAAATTTTAAAAAATTAATTATTTTTACTTCAATTTGTGTTTTGTTTAATTTGAAATGTACAAATGTTAAGTTGGATAAATTTTTGGTTATAGGTTATTTTATTTTCAATTGTTAGTATTATTTTTTCATAATTAAGCAATAATAATATAGTTTACTAATAAAGTAATTAATTTGATACGTATAAAAAATTAAAATTTGTTTTTAAGTGCTTTTTATTAATTTCATTATTTTTTTAAATGGTCACCACAATTTATTTTTCTTGTTCTTCTCTTCTTTGTTTTTGTCGCCCGAGAGAGAGAGAGAGAAAGAACGAGAGAAAACTCTCTCTCTCCCACCGATCCACCCACCTTCTCCCATACGACGACCCATGGACGATGACGAGAAGGTTCAGATCTACTGATCTAGTGGCCACAGGTTTGGGATTTTTGGCAGCCCATCATTTGGTCCTTCTCTCTCTCTTAAAATTAAACCCTTCTGCCGCCTCATCCGTCTGGCGAAAAAGATCCCGACGACGTCCTACTCTCTATGACGACAGTCTGCTCTCTCTCTCTCTCTCTCTCTCTCTCTCTCTGCATGTGTGTGTCTCTGTGTGTGAAGGGGCAGATAAAGATCAGGGAGATGATGGAGGGTAGAATGGTCAAAATTCTGGGTGTATTAAACATGATAATCTATTGCTACCCCTTGGGGGTGTCTATAATTTATCCCCCCCAATGGAGGATTAGCCTGGATATGGGAAGAAGGGGGATTAAATAATACACCCACACAAATGGCATCCAAACGGAGCAGGAAATGTTTGTCACGCCATTATACAAGTGTATGAGGTAATACACCCCTCCAATAAACATCCAATCGAGCCCTCAGGCCCGGCACTGAAATATGCGAGGCCCTAGGCGAGTTCTAAAATGGGGCCTCTTGTTTCTTCCTATATATATAATAGTTTTCCTATATATATAATAGTTTTACAACATGAGAAGAAACACAACTGTGTTGCTCACTGGTGCATGCTTTGAATTGTTCTTTGGTCTGCAAGGTCAAGGGTTCAAATCCCATTGGCATAATTTTCGAAACATTATTTTGCACCAGTTAAAAAACATTCATGTAAAACTTTGAAGGGCACCGGTCTCAAACTCACTTCCTTGTAGTTAAAGGACCAAAGACTTACCATTCATGTAAAACTTTGAAGGGCACCGGTCTCAAACTCACTTCCTTGTAGTTAAAGGACCAAAGACTTACCGCTTCACCAAGTTGGCCTAATTGTATGAAACTTGACATAAATAATATTTATTAGATTTCTTATATTTGGGGGCCCTATATTTGGGCCGAAAAGGGGAGGCCCTAGATGGCCGCCTGGTGGGCCTATGCCTAGGGCCGGCCCTGCGAGCCCTTAAAGTTCAAAATGGCTAGCTTGTTCTTTTGTTTGGGTGTCAAAATGAGTCTCTTGTTCATTTTGGGGTTTCAAAATCTTTGATCACGATTTTCAATAAATCTTCTATATCTATCTACACACACAAAACTTCCCACATATATATAGGAATACTAAAAACTATTGGAGGCTCTAATTTCTACAAAATTTTCGAGATCTATGGTGTTGGCCTCTTAGACCTTAGTTCAGCCCTACTTACATGGTTGAGAAATTAGTGACTAATTAATTTCCCTCGATTGAAAAAACTTAAGGCATTTAGGGACCCACTCAAGAATTTGAAATGGGACGTTGGCTTGACGCTTAAATCAAACCTGAAAAAAAAAATTTCAAGTCGACTGGATATCGATACCCCAATGAACAAGCCATTTTTGTTTTGATCGGTAAAAAAAGAAATATGTTGATCTAGAGAAATATAACGTAAGAATGGTACATGAAAGGTTTATACTAGATCAACACAATCAAAGGAAACAAAACAAAAACCCAATGCGACACAAACAAGGGAACAATGTGGTTCCTGCATACCACTTCATAGTAGTCTAATTTGTTCATAGCGTTATTGTCTAAGGCTCCTCATTTTCCTCGTCATGATACCGTCATGCCTACGCTTCTTTTTAATCATGGTAACTTGTTCAATGATTAATAAATTCTTTTATTTGTTGATTAAAAAAATAGTATTTTTGTCCAATGCAATAATGTGAACAAACAATGTATAGTCAAGCCGGTGTATCAACTCTTCTTTTAGCTCTGTACTTTCCATCTTAGTTAATAAATTTTTTTTTTCTAATAAAAAAAAACAATGTGAACAAGCAATATCAGTCCCTGGTGTAATTTTTCAGACACGTATTTTAAAATTTGGTTCATTCAATGAGTTACCGCTGCTCAAACGACTTTAATTGATTTTTTACAAAGTTTTTCTATATAGGAAACGGTTGAAATCACTCCTTTTTTTTCATTCGGAACAATATTATTATTTTATACTCCATTCGTCCCAAATTCTTGGTCCTCTATCCTTTTTTAGAAGTCTCAAAAAATTAGCTATATCAAATCTGGATCTTATTTGATAAATCTCAATGAATTCTTTTATATAAAATTTTTTAAAGTAACCTAAAAGATTATGAACTATAAAATATAATTAATTAAAAAATGACTTGTGCTCTCAAATAGTACCAACAAATTAAAACGGACAGAGCATGAAGGTATAATAGCCATTCTGTCCAGCAGGCCCCCCAACCCCCATGGTTCTAAAGAATTCTAGCACGACACTTGAATCGCTATGGACCTCTCATCTTCGGATGATTACTTTTTAGTCCACTCGCCGTGACCCACGTTTTTATGACTGGTACGTACGTTCCTTTTTGTATCCTTCTTTGGAATTGGGCTAGCTGTCAATGAAATTAAAAGGGAAAATTTCACTGACCACCCCTGAGGTTTCTGAAAAATGCAGAAAGGCCCCTAAGGTTTCTAAAATGCCAGAGACCTCCCCTGCTTTTGCTGACAATGTTAGGATTCCCCCTTCTATCAATTTTTTTGGCAAACGGAGTTAAACTCAGCAATGAAATGGCAAAATAACCCTCGAGTTAGATTGTATTTACACCCAGGCAAGCCAAATAGGCAACTGATTACATCCTCTCAAGTCTCAATCTTCTTTCTTTTCGTTTTTTTGCTGAGTCTCTCAATTCTTAGACTATATTCCACTAAGCACAAAAAGTACTTTCAGGACTTTTTTTTATTTGTCCTTATTTGAATTTTTTTCTCGTTTGTAAATTTTGCGCGAAATTTTCTTGACTTTTTTAACTAGATGAATCGAAAAAGTGAATTTTTTTACTTTTGTCCAAATATTTTGGGAAATAACTACTTTTAAGTAAAAAAGTTAGTGATTATTTTTCCAAAATATTTGGGCAAAAGTAAAAAAAAAAATTTACTTTTCTGATTCGTCTTGATAATTCACAAATTTGCCGTAAAATGAACAATCGCGAATTTGTTTTGAATAAGGAGGAAAAGTTCTAAAAAAAAAAGTTCTTAGCGGAATAAGGTCTCACGGTACTAGACACACTACTCACATCACTCTCTATCTCATGACCTACCTCACCCTCTCTACTACGGACCTATTTCTTCGCCTTCCAAAATTTTTGGGTGTCGGGTGGGTACCACGTGGTGCCTGCTCGGCGCATCTAGGCCATCAATTTCGATTTTGAACAGCTCAAATTTGAAGAGAGAAAGTGGAAAGCGGGTGGTAGGGTGAGAGGAAAGAGAGGGTTTCAATTTGGATCGTCCAACATACTTTTGGACGGCCCGAATGAGCTGCTTGGGCACTATGTAGACACGGCCACGTGAAACCCACCCAATACCATATTAAACCCACCATACAAGGAGACCTTGTTTTTTTTTCTTAAATAATATTATTTATATCTCCCTTATATTTATATTTATTTGTACATCTTCCACTTGCTAACGAAGATGAGTTTAGATTCTAATTTTTTTTCCTCAAACAAGCTAATCATACCCTTTGTGTTTCTCTTATTTGTTTTCCCGATATCTTATCCCACACAATTAACATCCAAAATCTGACTCGTTTTTAATTTTACTCCTTGGGTCATTAAATTCAATCACTTTATTTTTCATCCTAAGAGGGGTTTGAATCGTAGATCAAGCAGAGTGAAGGCAATAGCTGAAGAGAGAGGCGATGCTTAATTTTAAATTTACAATTTACAAACAAATGTAGCATATGCATGTATGTATGTATATAGGTGTGTGTGAAATTTGAAGAGGTAGAGGAAAGATCCATTCGTGGCATGTAGGATTGTTTGGTTAATCTGTTATCTGTTTTTAGGAATAAGGTTAAATGACGTGTAATAAATATGATAGCACTTGAGGGTGTATTTATCATTTCATTGCAAGACTTAACAACGTTATGGCAGTATATTAACAGAAGAGGAAATCCTAACATTGTCAGCAAAAGTAGGGGATGTCTCTGGCATTTCAGAAATTTGTCAGAAACCTCAGGGGAGGTCAGTGAAATTTATCCAAATTAAAAGTATTTTTGCTAGCTAGTACCTACTACTTGTACGTTTATGTAGGAAAGGAAACCCACAGCTGAGCTAGCTACGTTTGATTTGAAGATCTCTCCAATCTATCTATAGGGCGTTCACGTTCGGAGCCGGATTCCCTGTCCAAATTTGTCTGTCCCAGTCCTCTACTTCCGCCATGTATCAACTCATTTTTTCTCTCTAACAGCGTCAACTACTCCCTTTCCTATTTGAACCTCGTTTTTATATATATTAAAAAATATTGTTAAAACATTAAGCGTTCCAAATTTTAATCTGTTTGAACAGGTAGAAAGATTTTAGTTTTTTGATCATTTTATCTAAATGGTCATAATTAAATTTTGAATCTAAGTCTCTCGTTGATTAGCCCTCAGAAAGTCGTAGAATCAAATAACTCTTAGGGTTAATCAACGAGAGCCATAGAGTTAAAATTTAATTATGATCATTTAGGATAAAATGATCAGAAAACTAAAATCTTTCCACCGGTTTAAACGGATTGAAATTTATAAAACTTAATTTTTTAACCATATTTTTTAATATATAAAATGTATAAAGAGATTGAAAAATTAATTGTTCCAAATTTCAATCTGTTTAAATCGGTGGAAAGATTTTAGTTATCTGATTATTTTATTCTAAATGGTCATAATTAAATTTTGGCTTTAGGACTATTGTTGATTAGCCCTAAGAAAGTCGTAGAATCAAATGTCTCTTAAAGCTAATCAAAGAGAGCCATAAGTCAAAATTTAATTATAACCATTTAGGATAAAATGATCAGAAAACTAAAATCTTTCCACCGGTTCAAACGGATTAAAATTTGGAATAATTAATTTTTCAACCTCTTTAGACATTTTATATATTAAAAAATATGGTTCAAAAATTAAGTGTTCCAAATTTCAATCTGTTTGAACTGGTGAAAAGATTTTAGTTTTCTGATCATTTTATCCTAAATGATCATAATTAAATTTTAACTCTATGGCTCTTGTTGATTAACCCTAAGAGTTAGTTGATTCTATGACTTTCTTAGAGCTAATCAACGAGAGCCTTAGATTCAAAATTTAATTATGACCATTTAAGATAAAATGATCAAAAAACTAAAATCTTTCTCCCTGTTCAAACAAATTAAAATTTGGAACGCTTAATGTTTTAACAATATTTTTTAATATATATAAAAACGAGGTTGAAATAGGAAAGGGAGTAGTTGACGCTGTTAGAGGGAAAAAATGAGTTGATACGTGGCGGAAGTAGAAGACTGAGACAAGAGGCTGAAGTAGAGGACTGGGACAGGGGCGGGGACAGACAAATTTGGACAGGGGATCCGGCTCCTTCACATCCATAGTGTATCACAACAGCTGCTACAATCCATCCTGTTTGAGGTTTCAGCTCTTGGACAAAAATAGTCTTTTCTCCCTCATGGTCAAACAAAAACTCTTCTTTTTATAACTTTTTCACAGAATGTTTTCGTCGAAACTTTTCAATCGAATATCATTTTCGGTATTTGGCCTTGTAACATAAAGATATTTTTCACAAAAAATATAAAAAAATTGGTTTCGATCTATTGCTTTTTCGCAAAAAAAAAAAATTTTAAAAATTACTAACCAAATAATAAAGCTACCAAAATATCCATACATTCGTTTGGCAGTGTAACGTTTTTACTTTTTAGGAGTATTTTGGTCATTTTACATGTACAATGTGTTTTGGTCATTTCATAGTATAAGAGAGATTTCAAATATTTGTTTGGTCAAATATTTTAGTCCCTTTATATGTAATAATATATTGGTCATTCTATAAGAGTTCTTCGATCATTTTTAAATGTTACGATATTTTGGTCATTTTGCAAGGTAAGAATGTGAGTACATTTTGGTCATTTTGTATTGTTAACAAACTTTGGTCATTTTGTATTGTAAGATATTTTGATTATTTTGTGTACAAATAGATATATTTTGGTCATTCTTCGACATACTTGTACTTTAGTAATTTTTAGGTGTACGGACATTTTAGTTATTTACGTGTAGGCATATTTTCAATCATTATTATATCTTAGAGTATTTTGTTCATAACTTATATATTGAGATATATCGGCTATTTTTAGAGTAGTGGGTATTTTAGTCTTTTTGGCGCACAGAAATAGTTTGGTCACTCTTGTGGTAGTAGGTGAATGGTAGCGGTATGGTGCAAGAAATTATTGATGCCGATGGAATCCTCCGAAGCACTACATGGCAATGCTGCACCTAGAGCATTAAATTATCCCTCAATGATGCGGTGGTGGTATTAATGATCTTGGAACTTTTCTACCCTCAAAAAGTGCAAAAATATTCTGCCAAAATCCATTTTCATGTTTTCATTGCCTGAAGAAAATATTTTCGTTGACTAGTCTTTCTCGTTGCACCAAACACACATAAAAATATGCGAATTTTCTTAAAACCAAGAAAAACTTTTCGTCCGAAACAAAGAGAGCATAAGTGATCAACTTAAGTACAATTTTATTTTCAGACAACATTTTACCTCTGAAACAAATAGAGCAAAAGGGATCGATAAAGTTCAATACAATCCTGTTTGAAGACAAAACACAGTGTGTTGCGATATACAATGTGTTAAAGTGCATAAAACTATATATAGTAGTACCTATTATTATTTTGGCATTGTTTTCTGTACGTCTTTACATGACCCTATCTCGTTTGAAGAATTAATTACACTATTTAAATTTTGATCGATATTACAAAATCTTTAAAATTAAGAAAGAAAACATAGCCAGCAACAGTACTAGAACAAGATAATACATGGAGTAACTAAAAATCAATCAGGCTAGCTAGCTAATGTTTCCCTTGTGGTCTCCACGTACTTTCAATATTTATGGAGTATCAATAAAAATGAACGGAAAATATTCGATCTGAACAGGATTATATATAGACTAATTTTAAAATTTATCTTAATTTCAATGATATATCGCGCGGAAGCCAGTAAACCACTACATCCCAAAGTCACAATCAATCGATCATATACGAATCTTAAATCATAGTTAACGAGAAAGATGAGAAGTTTCGAAACAATTTTCTTACTTATATATGTAGATGACTTATAGGTTACAGACAAACATAGAGATCGACTGTTATAACATGTAGAACAAGCCCAGATAGAGAGAGAGTTTTAGACTAAACGTACCTGTAATCTGCAGTTTTGTAATAAATTCCAGAGAGAGAGAGAGAGTAATAGACAAACGCACCTGTATTAATCTGCAGTCTTGTAATAAAATTCCGGAAAGTTTGAGAATACACCAAAGAGAGAGAAATCCTCAAGGCCACCGGCCAATTAAGCACAAAGGCGGGCGAAGAGCCAAAGTGGGAATGAAAATTTTCCCTACGTTGGGTTCAGCATGATGGATATTATCGATAATTAGTACAAGAGGGTCGGCTATATATATAATTATTACTGTATAGTAATAACAATTAATACTAGATAGAAGAGACAAGCGTGCAAATTAACCCAAGTTGTTGATACTGTGGTGCGGAAGAAGAGAAGAGAGCCCCCAACCCAACTTTCAAGAGTACTTACTCTGTACTTCCCTCTTTAAAGGGTCAAAGATTTTGCATAAAGCAGAAAGAAAGCTACAAATCCGGAAAAGAAAGAAAGATTACAGCAGCATCCAATAAATGCGGACAAGGAGTACTACTAAAGGTAAAGGTAAGAGTGACTCCTTTAGGGATCCGTACACCACACATGCACAAATAGTGTACTCTCTTAACCTACCCTAGCTAGCTTTTTATTGTACACACATTTTTTTTTCTTTTTTGGTCAATAGAAAATTCATTGTACACACTTTTGTTTCGTATTACAAGGGAAAATACGTACAGTATGAATTTGGTCGGTGATTGGATCCAGTCAATTTGGTTTCGAACCAGTTTGGTCTATTTAGTGCATCCGAGCCGTCCAAAAGTGGTTCGAATGTACGTATTTTGGTCTGTTTGGACGGCTCAGATGCACTAAATAGACCAAATTGGTTCGAAGCCAAATTGACTGGATCCAATCACTGACCAAATTGAAGGAATCCAATCCTCCACCGACCAGAGTTATCAATCTTGCACTGACGGCAACGCAAGGCCCACTATGAGCCTCGCACAGAAAATTTGAACTGTTCAATATTTTAAAAAAACAAAAATGAGATTCTGAAATCTGAATGAAAAATGGAAAGATTGAGTCGAGCACCTACACATATCGAATTGATTTTTCACGGAGCCACTTGTTTTTAAAAAAAATTATTGAAAGGCTACACAAAGTTGGTCTTTGGCGACAAAAAAATATTCTTCGCCAATTAGCTCATTTTCGTCGCCATAAGCATTGTTGAAGGAAAAAATCATCACGCTCATTCATCGTCTTATCCTCGTCATTAACGACCCCCTGGCGACAAATATTTTTTTTCATCGTTGATGATCTTATCGGCAACAAATATTTTTTGTCAAAAAATTCGTCACCAATGCATTCTCATTGCCGACGAATTTTTTTGTCACTAAATGCCAAAACGAAAAAAATTATCTGTGCCATGTGGTTGCCACCACTCAAACTCACGACCTTGGGTACCCATTTCACAACCTCTACCTACTTATACTCCTAACTTTAATATATATTATCTTTTTTATGAAAAAATTTTAAATTAATCTATGTATATTTTATGTAATACATAATTATATATATTTTTTATGCAAAAAAATTGAATTTTTCCAAATAATAAAATAATTAGTCAAAAAAGTTAGTTTTTTTTTTTGAACGGCGAAATAGCAATTTATTAGGGAAAAGTTGGAAACACAGTAAAGGGAAAAATCCCAATACAACACCTAAGGGCCAAAAGTGCCCAAATAAAATAATAACACAAACCCCAAAAGGCTTAGAAGCCCAAATACAAAATAGAAGCACAGCCTAAAAGAAAATCCAAAACCTAACCGTACACTATCGTCGCCCATCGCATCAGACAAAACCACCACCACCGCTTGCAAAAAATCACCACCGACTTCCACCAAGCCACCATAGGCCACCCACGGTAGTGAAAACCGAAACCCAGAGCAACCAAATCTGCTGCGAACGCTGCACCAAGCCGTTAGGCAAGTACTGAGCCGTCCAATGCCTGACGCTCTAACTGAACCCGAAGACCCCTAGCCGTTAAGCAAAAATCAGAGATCCCAGCAGTAAACTCCAACCGAGAACCACGAGTAGACTAGCGACCGAGATACAGAAGCAATTATAGGAGGTTAAGGGGTCGGAAAAAATAGATCAGAGATGGAGAATAGGGATGGAAATTTGAACCGAACCGATGGATATCCGAACCGTAACCGAAGTTTTTCCCCGAACCATAACCTAAATTTTCCTTGTGTGTACAAGTATGGTTAAGACAAAGGATAACCGAAACCTAAACCAAACCGAAACTAGTAAATTATAAAAATACCTTTATATATATATATA
>BPLS01000145.1:3721114-3741721 GCA_019656275.1 Rhododendron kiyosumense | reverse complement strand
CTCTCTCTCTCTCTCTCTCTCTCTCTCTCTCTCTCTCTCTCTCAACTTCGTATATCTCTATAGTCTCTTCATCTCTATTGTGCACGTATAGATTTGAAGCAGTCGACTGAATCAACTCTCATCAACCATCCTCTCTGGGTTTTTTCTCTCCCTTTCTCATCATATTTGTACTTTGTAAGCATATATTTGTAATATTTATGTAATTTGCGTGAATAAACTTCCATCTTTCTAAATCCAGATCTTCCAAAGCAGCATAAGCCGCATCAATCTAAGCATCAAGCATGTTGTGATAATGTAGACCAGCTTTCTCATCGTATATCCCATCATTTGGCTTGAAAATGGCATAATTTATATCAATTTAACCAGGGTTATAAATGTAGGCCAGAAATAAGTGTAATCTATAATTTGTGTGTAATCTAACCTAATTGTGATCTGTTTAAAAAAACAAAGAAATGAATCACAAAACAGTAGAAAAAGTGGAAATCAGAACAGGAAAGTCTTACTCATACTGTTGCCTGGTTTTCATGTTTTTATGCTGAATCATCTGGTATTTTCTTAGGAGTAATTATGTCTGAATCACCTGTCGGGTCGAGTGCTCAGTCAACAAAGGAGTAATTATGTTTAAATCACTTGTCGAGTCGGGTGCTCAGTCAACAAATTCGGTTGATGGTTTTGGTCCTTCTGGACCATCACAACCAACTGGAAGCCCCTTACAATCATCATCCCCTCTCAACAACCATACAAGTGAAAATGCAAGTGACGAAGTCGAAATACTATCAGATAAAGTTTCTGATGGCAATGACGATGGAAAAAGGTTAAGGAGTCCTTATGGGGCTCATTATAATAGGGTGAAAATTCAAGGGGTTTACAAGGTCATTTGCAAATATTGTGGAGCCAAAATTTGTGGAGAAACAAAGAATGAAACTTTGCATTTATCACAACACTATATTCAGAAACACCAAAAGAAAGATACCATGAGGCAGCAAGTTCTAACAAACAATTTCATGAACAAAGACCTCCGCTACTAACTTAATATAGCTTTGATCATGGTACGGCACAGACAGAACTTACAAATGCCATAATCATGCATGAGTATCCTCTTTCAATTGTGAACCATGTTGGATTTGAGAGGTATTCAAATGCACTTCAACCTTTATTTAAGGTGCCATGTAGAAACACAATGAAGGCTAAAATATTCAAGATTTATGAGTGCCAGAGGAGGAAGACAATGATTTTGGTGATGAGTAATGCAAATAGATTGGCTATTACAACAGATATATATATATATATATGTGTGTGTGTGTGTGTGTGTGTGTGTGTGTGTGTGTGTGTGTGGACTTCGAGTAATCAAAAGAAAGGCTTCATGGCTATCACAGTACACTATATTGACGATTCTTGGACTTTGCAAAGTCGCATTTTGAGGTATTTCTAGCTTATATCATTATCTTTATTCCTTTATTCAATATAAATCTTTAATTTTCCATTTTTAATTAAATATCAATGTTGCATGTCAGATTCATATATGTGTCATGTCCACGTATAAAAGAAGTTTCTATGTGACCAATTGTTGTATTGTTTGATGGATTGAAACATTGATAGGAAGATTTCAAACATAACAGTTGATAATTGCTCTACCAATGATGTCATAATTGATCTTTTATGGGACAAACTTGATAGTACATCACTCATGTTGGGTGGGAATTTGTTTCATACGCGTTATTGTGCGCACATTCTTAATCTTATTGTTAAAGATGGATTGGATGTTATCAAGTTGGGTATTGAGAAAATCTGGGATAGTGTAGCTTATTGGACAGCATCACGAAAAAGAGAAAAAAAATTTGAAGAAATAGTCCGCCAATTGAATGTGACTACTACTAAGAAATTAGGACTTGATTGTGCGACTTGGTGGAATCCAACATTCTTGATACTTCAAACAGCTCTACTTTATAAGAATGTGTTCAATTGCTTAAGCAAACAGGATGTTCAATATCATTCCTTACTCAGTGAAGGTGAGTGGGGGTTTGCTAAAGATGTTTGTCAGAAGCTCAATTTTTTTTTAAAGGTGACAGAATTGTTTTCTGAAACTAAATACCCCACTACTAATCAATTCTTTCCAAATATATGTGAGATTAGACTTCAATTGAGATATTGGCTCAATTCTGAGAATGAGGTAATTAGGGAAATGGCTAACAGAATGGTGGAAAAATTTGACAAGTATTGGTCTGTGATACATGGTGTTATGGGGGTTTCGGCTATGTTGGATCCTAGGTACAAGATCATCGTGTTAGAGTTCTACTTTAAATTATTGTTTCCAACAACTTATAAGGAAGAAGTTGAGAAAATTCGTACACTTTGTAATAAATTGCGTAAGGAGTACCAAAGTCCTAGTTCAAGGATGGAGGGTATATATTGGCGACTCTTCTTCCCAAATAAGTTCCATTGATGAAGAGTCACTATCAAAATATGATGTCTATAAGCTTAGGGAGTCGAAGAGAATCAGGACAATCGATACTGCAAAATTGTAGTTCGATCATTATTTGTCGGAAGCTGCCTTGCCAAAATCCATGGGATTTGATGTCTTGAATTGGTGGAAATCACATCAATCCAAGTATCCAATTTTACAAGTCATGGCTAGGGATTTGTTAACTATTCTGGTATCAACGGTTGCTTCTAAGTCCGCATTTAGCACGAGTGGTAGATTGGTGAGTCCACATCGTAGTAGACTTGCAACGAACCATGCTAATTGCACATATGTTTTTTCACATATCTTGCACATACATTTTTGTGAGGCCTATATTGGGGTTCCACAAAATGATATGAACCGCTCATCTTTTTTAAAATATTTATTGGAGTGTTCCTGTAAAAAATCAGCTCCAACGAATATCGATAAGGGATTTTTAAAATTCGTAGGGCAAAACAGAATGATTCATCCTATGATTTCTGAGAAAGCCCTTTCCGATATCCGTTAGAGCTGATTTTTTACAGGAATCCTTCAAAAAATATTTTAAAAAAGATGAGCGGTTCGGATCAACTTAGTATCTTGTATTTTTCTACTTTTAATAAAATAAAACTAGTACTTATGAATTTGTTACTTTTATATTTATTAGGTAAATCCACATCAGGGTACATCACTATATATGATGATGTGGAATCGGGGGATTCGTGCATGACTCGTGAGGTAATTGGCATTTGTCTTACATTTCTTGTGTTTTTAAAATTGCATATTGCTCATATTAATTGAATTTTTTTGTCCATTTAAACAGATGTGAATTCTACAAATAAAGTTGGCATTTGAAGCTGAAAACGAAGTTTTTTTTATCATCTCTGTGGTGCTTCAACTAGTACAATTTCTCTTTGGGGAGTTATCTTTTATGTTTATTGGCATGTTGCTACTGCGGTGCTGACCGTGTGGCCTATTTTTAGTTGGGTGTGTTTGTGGTTGCCTTACTAGAATTTGTAATGGAACTTTAAGTTGTATTATTTTTGTTTTCTGTGGATGCAAAAACAGGGACATAATCTTGTAATGAAGCTTCAAGTTGTAGTCTCTCTCTGTTAGGTTCATGTTTTTATGTTGGACCATGTTTTGTAATGGTGGTTTTTATTTTGGTGTTTAATTCATGCTTTTGTCGATAATTTTTTTTATAAGCCAATCAATGCTTGAAAAGTTTGAAAACTGATATTATTTCGGTTCTGTTCAGACCGGATCGGTTCGAACTGGGTAAATAGATTATTCTATTCAATTCGGTTATCCAACTGGTTCAGGGATTACTTGAACCCCGATTGGTTTGGGGATTACTCGAACCCCGATTGGTTCGGTTATGGTACATTATTCCTCTCCCCGTTCGGGTATCGAGGTGGATATGGTTTGGTTATCGATTTCGGAGATCGGGTACAGAAATTTCCATATCCGCCCCAAACGCCCTGAATGCCATCCCTAATGGAGAAGACGAAGGAACAAAGTCATACCAGAGCTGGAGCTGGATCAAAACCCCTGATGCGAGCCGCAAAAGGAGGGGAGGATTGAGACAGAGAAACCCCAATGTTGACCCGTCGGCCAAAATCAGCACACTCAAGACGAATCTGGAGAAGGCCACCCGTACTCAGTCACATGCATCGGCCAAAACCCCGCAAAGCACCACCACCATCCAACGCTAGAACCCAAAACCAGCAAGAGGAAGCAAACCTAGAGACCCAACCGCTAGCAGCACCGAGGACCGTTGCTGTCGTCATCTCTCTACCTAGCCATTCGTTTTGTGAATAACAAAAGAAGAAAAATAAAAGGAATTAGAGAGGGAGAAGGTGGAGAGGGAGGGTTAGGGTGGGAGAGAGGTAGAGAAAGAAGGAGGAGGGAAGCCCAGGGGGAGGAGGGGAGAGGCACACAGCCCCCGCCGGCGGGACTTTGTGGTGAAGACGAAAAGTTTAGGGTTAGAGAGAGAGGGGATAGAGAGAGAGTTTTAAAAAAACTTTTTTAAGTATGGCAATGGGGTCTCGAATGGCGATGAGATTGGCAAATTGGTAAGGTTTTTCGATCTCTATGTCTTTCTCCCTCTCCCCTCCTTTTTTTGGACCCTCTTTCCTAGTTTGGCTGTGGTTTCTCTTTTCTCTACCGTTCCGGCATGATCTTTCAGTCGGTTATATTCTGGTTTAACCGGTGTTTTTTTGCCTAACGGCTTGGTTGATTTGGCGATGTTAGGAGACTTGGCGGGTGTGGCCTCCCACCAGGTTTCACTGTTGGATGACTTGATCTTTCGGTTGGTTGGGCCTCTGGTTCATCTCTCCTGTGGCATTTGCTTATGGTGGCATGGCGGAATGTTGGGGATGACGATTTGGCGGTGTTTAGCAATGATTGGGCGGTGATGTCTTGAATTTTCTTAGAAGATTAGGGTTAGGTTTTGAGTTTTCTTGAACTAGGCTTTATTATATGATCTAGGCATTTTAGGCCCACATGTGTTTTGAGCTTTGTCCTTTTAGGTGTGTTTGGGCTTTCTTCCCAACTGGCTATATTTTCCAACCTTATGTTGGAATCCCCTCCCCTTTCCCCTATTAATAAAATGTTATTTTTCTCGATATAAAAAATCTTTATCCCAGAATTCAAAGCAACAATGTTGGATGTTACGTACCTGCCTATCTGTTCAAGCTGATTTTGTAACGAGACTCTGAAAGAATAACTTAAACAAATTGAGAGAGATTATTCAGTGCTTCTGAAGTACGACATAATTGTGTACCCGTGGAGGAGTATGGGACATCTTGTGACGGTGTCCTAGGGGCCTGAATAATTTTTCTAAGGCTATCTACAATGACATAATAAAAAATGAATAATCAAAAGTTGCCATATAAGTTTTTGATTATCAATTTAAGAGATTGCTAATATTAGCAATGTAGAGGTCCATAATGACATAATCAAAATTGGATAACCAAAACTTGTCACATCACATTTTTAAATTACAAAAAACTAAAAACTATGAATATAGAAAATAGTTTTTGTAAAAATAAATTTGAAACTAATAAAAGCTATTTATTAGAAATAGAAAATAGTTTTTAATTTTTTTTTTGAAAAAAAAAGTGTTTAAAAACATTTTTTTTTTAAATATAGCTTTAAAAAAAAAACAGTTTCTGTGTGACTATAGTTTTTGAGGAAATAATTTTTATATGAAAAAAGGTTTTGAAAAAGAACAGTTTTTTTTCTATAAAAACTCTTTTTGAAAAACAGTTAAGAAAACAATTTTTGGGGAAAAATTTATTTTTATAAAACAGTAAAATAGTTTTTTAGTAAAATATTTTTTTAGAAACGTTGTTGAGAGAGAGAGAGAGGAAAAGGGAAGAGAGTTTTTGTGTAATGATTTGTTCATTTGATTGAGAATATATGAGATTCACTAAATTTGGTTATTGATGACAAAAGATTGCTAATTTTGATTTTCCAAAATCCAAAATTTGTTTATTTCTAAGAAGGTTGCTATATTTGATTATACCATTGTGAGCAATATTTTGTACAAATATTGTTAACTTTAGAAACCTATTACTTTTGATTATTTCTAAGGAGGTTTCTAAGTTCACTAAGTCTAGGTACACTACATCCAACACTACACCATCCACTACATTCTTTATAAGGCCCACCCCAAGTCCCAAAAAAATACAAAAAAATGTTCATAAATTTTAAAATAATATATTATGAGGTCTTGTAAAAAATTAGCTCAAACAAATATCGGTAAGTATTATTTATTGATTTGTAGGGGCGAAACTGTGTAGTTAAACCGTTTCGTCCCTATAAATCAAGAAATAATACTTACCGATATCCGTTGAAACTGATTTTTTACATGGCCCCATAAAACAACATTCTAAAATTTATGGACATTTTTTTGGAATTTTTTTGGGAGCCGAAATGAGCCCCATAAAAAATGTAGTGGATGATGTAGTGGATTTTGGTACACCATTAATAATCTATAGAACTTACGGGATGGAGGAAAAGAAGAGAAGATTATTGAAAAAGAAGGCCTAAGAAAAATTTGACTGAGCTTAATACGCAGTTTGTTACTCTAATCATCTCTTCTCCAATTGTACAATGAAATATATTTTCCATACCTTTCTCGTCAAAGTCAAAGTCAGTAACCAGAAAAGAAAACTACAAATGAATGCTACGAGAACACAGGGTGCTGTAGTGTACCCCGCACTATACATGTAGTGCGGCTAATCCGGCTGTACATCTCGACAATGGACGGCTCTTATTTTAATCCAAACAATGGACGATTGAGTTTGTAGGAGCTCGGATAAAAACTCCTCAGATAGATCAATAATAATAGGCATCAATACAGGCAATTCTTTCTCCACAACATACATACCCCTACATGCCGGGAAATAACAACTCACTGGAAATATCTTCCCATAGGAAGAAAAATTACATTCCCTGTGATTTATTGTCCAGCGTTCGATTTTTAATCTTAATCCGAAATTTGTGAGAAGAACTAGTAGCTTCCAATGGGTCGCACCGGTTATCCATTCTCTTAATTATCACCTTCGCGACACCACCTTCACCCTGTTTCAACTGCCCTTCACCCTGTTTCAACTGCAACTCTACTGTTGATGATTTGGCCTCTCGACTCGCCATCATTAACCCAGTTTCAATTTCACCTTCTTTACGCTGCATCTCACTAGCTGTCACCAAATTCGTTTGCAATTTCCCTTCTGTACTCTGCAACTCTACTAAAGAAGATGCCTTTGCCATTTCCTTTTCCTTCTGCTTCCTCTCCTTCTTCAACCGTTTCCGCTCCAAATACTCTGGATCATCCCGTTTCCGTTTCTTTTCCTTGTCTTTCTTTTTCTTCTTCTTCTGTTTCTCTTTCCCTTGCGAATAAGTTTCTGCCATTACCAAGGAAACACTATCAAGATCATGTTTGGCAACAAAAAGGGTTTGAAGACTCGCATATTTTTGCATTTTTGTCCCTTCGTCGTCCTTTTCAATGTTGAGTGAAGAAACCTTGCTCGAATCTGCAGTACACTGGAGTTCCTTTCCAAGTTCATCACCTTCACTTGCGAGTTTGGCACTTCCTATGCTGGCGGTCATCCTGGATTCACGATCATGACACGAATTGACTTCCTCAAAGTTTTGATAGCTTGTGCTCACCGCATCGGCAAAGTTTCTTTGGGGTGCATCAACAGAAACAGAACTGCAGGGCCCACCCAGAGATTTTTCAACAGTTGCATTATCCGCATCCTCTGCTTTACTTGATGCTGCAGAGTGTTTGACCCTAATCTTAACCACTGGTTTACCCCTTTCACGACTGTTTGAAACAGTATCTGCTCCCTTAGAAACTTCAGGAATAACTAAACCATCATGTGACAAGTTCGGAGAATGCAAAGGAAGCTCAGGATGTGGCAGTTTAAGGATGTCCACAGTAGGGTCCTGTTGTGATTGGTTAAGAATGTTCACCACAGAATCTGGTTGTGATGGGTTAGAGAGATCAACAGTAGGCTCTACAGTAGGGATATCGACAGTAGGCTCCACATGTGATGGGTTAAGGATTTCGCATGTAGGCTCCATATGTAAAGCGTTAGGGATTACCCCTATGGCCTCCATAAGCAATGGGTTAGCAATTTCCCATGTAGGCTCCAAATGTGATGGGTTAGCGAATTCTCCGGTAGATTCCAAAGGAAATAAGTGGGTGGCGTCTATGGGATGCTCCGGAGACTTGGATTGATTGACAATAAAAAATGCAAACATTTTTTTCAGTTCACTGAACGTCTCTGCGCCCAGTAGCAGTGTTTCATCTCTTGGGACTCCATAAAGAGTTGGAGGCCTGAAAAGAGTTAAGAATTGAAGTTCAGGACTTGTAGAGAAAGTATACAAATTTCACACCAAACAGTAACGCAAGATGAAAAAGACTTGGAATCTATAAGATTGCATGCTTCCTTGTTCCCAGAACAAAACAAATATGGCAGGTAGCCAGGTAGTAGTTCAACATATACTGGCCTACCCAAAACCCGCACAAACTCTATACAAATACCAATTCAATCTGCTAGAACTCAAAGTTATTTCGCAGCATCTTCCATATTTTCAATGTATCTTGGATTCTGGTAGTTAAAAAAATAGTCAAACTCAAATCATATGGGCATCCTTGTATTTCACCCACATTGCTCAATTATAATAATTAGTCCCCTTGCACTTACGATTGAGTGGAAATGTCACCCATCCATGCTATGGGCTAATGCGAAATTCCCCTTGTGAGCCATAAATGGCGCTCTCTACAAATGCCAAGGCATGTTCCGCAACTTACCAAAGGTTCACATTGGAACTTAGGTGTAAGTTTAGATCACTGAATATTGCAATGACAAATGAGGGATAAATAACAGATAAAAGGCAAAGTGCATCAGTGCAAAGTGTATTTATGCCTTTCTCAGTGGTACGAATAACTGTTTCCATTATACCTCATAGATTAATTCAGCAGTGTCAATTGTCTAAAAGTTTCAAACTTTTTATGAACCTCCTTTCCTTGAACCTTAGTAGCAGTTCTATTTGGAGTCCCATTATTCTGCAATTAATTCCATCTATATGACTAGCTGATTCTGGAGACAGTATAGGAACCATAATCCAACTAAACTATAATGCTTTGAATTTCATGGCAAGTTAAAACGGCAATAAAGTCATTTGCAGAAAGGACCTATGTTTGAGCTCTTCTTCCCTCAATGTCCAATACAAATGCTAAATTTCCTCCATATCATAGCCATGAATGAACCAAAAGAGATCAAAACTTCATCACACTCTTGATTTTTTAGAGGTCCCGTTTACTAGACAGGAACTACTAAGGTGTCATTTGATACCTGGTCCCCAGGTTCTGTAAGTAACTTTGACCTCCAAAAAGTAGAGGATGTGAGCAGTGTTGATCTCCATCACACAAGTCCAGAGTCCAAACTCCAGACACAATCCACCAACATTAACCCAAACAAGGATTGTTTCAAAAATCTGATCTCCAAAAAAGGCCTCGGCAATCCCCACAGAAGGACAGCAAGTGATGATATGGGTCACCGACCCCATTGTATTTACTAAACTTCGGTCTCTTGAACGGGGATAGAACTATACAATTTTATGCCAAGGACCATGGAGGTAACAAAAATGGTAGACTACTTTGTCATTTGTGTTTTTTCGTCTTTAGTGATTTTTTATCAAACTTTTAATTGAACTTTTACTAGTTAGATGCATATAGTGTACCTCTATTCAAAAAGTCAACAAGTTGATTAAAATGTTTTAAAAAAATGAATAAAGACGAAAAAATACGCAAACATATAAAGCATTTTTATCTCAAAACTAACATCCAAAGAAAGGCATGCCACATATTCTAGACTCGTATTAGATGTGAGTAATACAAATTCTTTAGGCATTTTTAAGACAAAAGTCATTCTCTTTTGAAGGTTGACGTTTTGGAGAGTCTTGTGAGGAGGTCAAGCATGGTGTAAGGCTTTTCGGCCTTTTCCATAGTTCAGAACCTGCTCACAGATCTATAACATTGCGGCCAACAGAGATGATGTGGTTTGTGACTACATCCGGTTCAAAGAAACATGTCTGATTTGGAATCATGGTTCAGGAATTAGATTTGAGCAATTACATAATCAAGTATCATTAGGAATGGGGGAAATGAATTGAAATAGAATGGTAGAGGGGGAAATTCACTGTCTATTCTTTTTATTCCATCTTATGCAGCAATTGCAAGAAGACTCTTCCTTGGAAGCCCATCTGGAAGATCAGAACTCCTTATCAACCAGCTTTATATTTTTTGGACAGTGATGTTGGTTACTATACTTTGAGAACCCGTTATTAAGGACTGTTAAGTTATGGGTGTAGCGTGTAATTAGTTTATAATTGATCTCTTATGTAAATAGATTAGCAAATAAGGGTCTTAGCGTAATTACTTCTTTACTCTTGTATAACTTTAACGTAATGATAAAAGTAACCCTAATTTTTGGGTCTCAATTCCAACGTCTACCTTTACATGGTATCAGAGCAAGTCGATCTCACTCTCCAACCTCGTCCAGCATCGTCGGTCTCGTCTAACCCTTAGTTGCACGAAGCGGGAGCGGGGATGGGAGCGGGAGCGGGAGCGGGAGCGGATGATCATATAAGTGTGGGAGCGCCGTCAGGAGCGTCTAGTAATTTTTTATTAAAATAATAAATATTGTTATGTTTTTATATTATTCTACCCCTTAAAAATAACAAGGTTACGAAATAATTTTTTCATTTTTTACGGGATGAGATCTATAAAACAAAATCCACAGTGCATTTTTTTTTATTTCAATTAGTCTATTATTTTTAAACTTAACAATTGTAAATAAGTATTTATTTTTTAAAGACCCAATCTGGAATGGGGTCATTTTCAAAAAAAAAAGGGAAAAAAAAACTCTCAAACACCATTACAGAAAAAATATAATGAGGCTCATTTTTCATTGTTCTACAGCAATTACTGCACACACATGCCAATAAATTAAAATTATTGTATTTAATTAAATACAATGGCAAGCAATTGACTTTACACTTTCCAAAAATCTAACTACCAGCTATTCTTCTTTTTTTTCAAACGGAAATAGAAGCCAGCTTTGAATTTGACTTTTATACTTCCCCAAAAATTTACTACTAGCCATCTGTCCATCTTTTTTTCCAATAGCCATCTGTCCACTTCTTTTTTCCCAAACGGAATGGAAGGGCTCTGCCTTCTACAGACAACAGAGAAACAGAGAGAGAGAGAGATATACATATGATACACTGCAGCAGAGAGAGAAACGGAAACTGAGAGAGAAGTAACACCGCGGCACGCGCACCGCCCAGCTCTCCCCCTTCCCAAATCGATCTCTTCTGTTTCCCTCCAATTCCTCCACCATCCATATCTAGTGAAGATAGAGAGATGATAAATCGAGTCAATCGATGCTGCCGGAGGCCCATCGCCGGAGAACAACCTGTATGTATTCCATTCGCCCTTTTGTTTATGTGAATCGCTCCGATCAATCCGGTTTTGCTTCAAATTTGGGCGTAAGTCCCAGTCTAGGTCAGGAGCGTGTTCCCGTCATGATTGGAACACGTTTCCAGGCGTTTCCGAGGACGGAACCGCGGAACCGCGGTTCTCAGCAAGAAACGTTGCCTGATGAGGCGTTTCCTGCAACTAAGGTCTAACCACGTCCAGCATCGTCGATCATCCTAGGCGACTGGTACCAGGCAGCTGACAAGTTTATTTTCTTTGACGAGGTTGACCTAGATCACGGCCTACTTGTTCCAGCTACTTTAGGAGTCGACCCAGTGCTCGCCTACCTCCGGTGATGTCGACCAAGTGCTTCTCTGCGCTCGCTGGCCACCAACTGACCTCCGGCGACCTTCTCTACTAGGTTTCTTGAACTGGGTCAGCGTATTTCAGTCATTACGGTACTCAAAAGTTCTCGCGTTGCTGTTTTCTATTCAATTCAGCCACAGCCCAGCCTGCTCCAGCCCCTTTACAAGCTCGTTTTGCTGTTTCACACTGTTTTGGCAGTCAAAACAGTGGTAAGAGTCTTCATTCTGTTTTTGGGCACTTGAATTTGTATGTTTAGGTTTGATTTTAGCAGGGTTACACTTGTTTGACTGGGTATTGCTTATTTAGAATTGTTATTCTTCTGTTGAAATGTCGGAGGATCAAAAAGGCTTCCGCTAGTACAAAGGATGAGTTAAGTCATGTAGAGACTCTAGATATCTGTCCTCTGGATATTTGTCATATTAAGTTGGATGGTACCAACTATTTGATTTAGTCTCGCACTTTTACTTTGGTTATTGAGACCAAAGAGATGTCAAAATTCATTGAGGGACATGTTACTCCACCTGTTGCGGCTGTCGAACTTAAGAAATTTAAATCTCAGAAATCTTTAGTCATGACCTAGTTGTTTAACTCTTTGAGAGCTAATATTCGCCATATTTTTCTGCTTCTTGATACTCCACATAAGATTTGGACTACTGCAACCCAAACCTATTCTCAGCAGGGTAATGATGCTCGGTGTTTTGAGTTGAGGAAGAGACTCTATACGTTGGATCAACACCATCGATACATCACTGTGTATTATGCTAACTTGAGTAGAGTGTGACAGGAATTTGATTAAAATCAAGGATTTCACGTTGTTTGTTCTGTTGATGCGGCTAATTGGCTAAAGATGTTGGAGAAAGAGCGTGTTTATGACTTTCTTGTTAGCCTTGATATAGAATATGATCATATTAAAGTAAAAATGTTGGGCTGTGTTCCGTTTCCGTTTCCGTCTTTGGGAAAGGCCTACGTCATTGTTCAGCAGGAGGAGAGTAGGAAGGGTGCTAACATAAACTTCTGATCGTTCTACCTTGGTTGCCCTTTCTTGTCAGTTTGGTTCTAGTAGTGGGCTATTTCATCCTCCATAGAATGGTATGTCCCAGTCTGGTGCTACTATGCTACCAACGAGCCTATTGATCGTGAATCACTCACTCCAATGTGATTATTGCAACACCAGCCATTCAAGGGATTTTTGTTGAAAATTACATGGCCGTCCCTCTCATGGGCAAAGGGGTGGACACGGTGGTCGTAATCGTGGTCCTATGCATTCTCAGGCCCAAGCCCATGTTTCAGAGCCTACAGTTGCCACATTGCCTGATTCTAGGTTCAATATTGGAATTCAGGCGTCGTCTGATTATGTTGATGGTTTTTCTCGGGGGAAGATGCAAGCTCTAAAGCGCCTAATGGTTCAGATTCTCCCTCTACTATAGCTTCCACTTCCACAACAACCCCCACTTCATTCTATTTTGGTCACATAGGTATCCTAGCTAGTACATTTACTGCCTTTTCTGCTATTTATTGGATTATAGATTCAGGTGCTTCAAATCATATGACAGGTTATTCCTCTGCTTTTGATTCTTACTCTACTTCTTCTCATAAGGATACGGTCAGGATAGCAGATGGGTCATTCTTTGCTATTTCAGAGAAAGGTTTCGTTCCCTATTCTCCCTCTATTTTCCTCTCTTCAATTTTACATATTTCAAACTTTGCCACTAACCCCTCCGTCCATTAGTAGTCTTGCTTATTTTGCAAATTGTTTCGTGATTTTTTTTCCTACTCAATTTATTTTTCAGAAACTGGATACGGAGAAGATGATTGACAGTAGTAAAGCATATGGTGGCCACTATTTGTTTGGAATTTGCACCTCGTTCACCCATATATGTGGTCTAGCTCTGCAAGCAGATACGAGTTTAGCTATTTCTATGTTACATCAGTGGCACTGTAGATTGGGTCATCCCTCTTTTGCAATTTTAGAGAAACTTTTTTCTAGTTTAATTAAGCATTGTGCTCTGAGTCAATTTTTTTGTGAAGCCTGTGAGCTTGAAAAACATAAACGTTCTTTTTATGCACCTATTAATAAACAAATTGCTTCTCTTTTTATGGTTATCCATTTTGATGTTTAGAGTCCTTCCCCTGTTACCTCTCTCAAAGATTTTCGGTGGTTTGTCACTTTATTGATTACTTTATTGATTGTTATTATCGTGTTACTTGGGTGTACTTAAGTCAAAAAGTGAAATATTTTCTTGTTTTAAATCTTTTCACGCGATGGTGCCCACTCAATTTGATACGAATATCAAAATACTCCATGGTGACAATGACACTGAGTATATAGATAAGAATTTTAGGGCATTTCTGGATGAAAATGGTATTCTTTTTCAAACAACTTGTGTTGACACTCCACAGCAAAATGGAGTTACTGAACGCAAAAATCGCCATCTTGTTGAGGTTGTTTGCCATCTTTTGTTCACCATAAATGTTCCCAAATCTTTTTTGGGAGAAGCGATTTTGACTGCAACTTATCTTATCAACCGTATGCCATCCAGTATTCTCCACTTCAAAACTCCTATTGAGTGTCACCCTAGCAGTTCTCACGTGACGACTCTCCCCTCGAGAGTTTGTGTTTGTGTGTGTTTTGTTTATGCCCCTCACCCCTCTGGTGACATGTTAGGTTCGCCCATAAATGTACTTTTATTGGGTACTCTCTTTACCCAAAAGGGCTATAAATGTTATGATCCTTACTCTAGAAAGTTTCATGTCTCTATGGATGTCATCTTTTGGAAACAGTCCTTTTACTCTCCCTCCACTGCATTTCTTAGGAAGAGCATAGGTAGGAAGAGATGAGGGGGGAAGAGATATTTACCTATATAATTACGCTGAGGGGGAGAAATTGTTTTAAAATCATGGTAAGGGAGAGAAGGAAAAATCTGGAGATGAGCCAATACCTGACGAAAGAGCAACACATGACATTGGTGGTGACAATGAGGAGCCAACACAACAGCTACAAGGGGCTAACTTAAAGACCTACACTAGAAATAGACGAAAAAATGAAAAATCTCCATGTGTGATGCAACCTTGTCAATCACAATCGCCTGCTCCAGTTTTGGAATCCTCAACTACACTAGAAATAGACGAAAAAATGAAAAATCTCCATGTGTGATGCAACCTTGTCAATCACAATCGCCTGCTCCAGTTTTGGAATCCTCAACTGACTCATCTGGTAATGAATCTTCTCCCATTGAACCTCCCTTTATTGATTCTGATAATCATCATGTTGCTCTTCAAAAAGGTGTTAGATTATATACTCAACATCCCATCTCCTAGTTTCTCTTATGATTGTTTATCTCATTCGTACCATACCTTTCTTTCATCTCTTTCTTCTATATCTATTCCACAGAACTGGCAAGGATCTATTCATGATACCTAAGTGGAAAAGAACTATGGTAGAGGAGATGACAAAGTTTGAAAAAGAATGACACTTGGAAGTTAGTATCACTTCCAGGAGGAAAGCAATCATTGGGATGCAAGTGGGTTTTAACTATTAGGTAGAATGCAAATGGTACAGTTGAGAGATACAAAGCGAAACTTGTTGCCAAGGGTTTTAGTCAAACCTATGGTATTGACTACAAGGAGATGTTTGCTCCAGTAGCAAAGATGAACATTACGCAAGCTCTACTTTCTTGTACTACCAATTTAAATTGGCCTCTTCAACAGTTTGATGTGAAAAGTACATTCCTTCATGGTGAGTTAGAGGAGAAGGTGTATATGGATATACCACCAGGTTTTTCTTCCTCAGAGACTGAGGGAAAGGTGTGTAGATTGAAGAAACCTCTTTATGGCTTGAAGCAATCACCTAGAGCTTGGTTTGACAGATTTTCAAAGGCTGTGTTGAGGTTGGATACGAACAAAGCCATGCGGATCATACTATGTTCATAAGAGGGGTGTTGGTAAGATTATAGTCCTTATTGTTTATGTTCATGATATAATAATGACAAGTAATAATGTGAATGAGATTCTTAATCTTAAGTCTAGTCTAGCTCAAGAATTCTTGAAATAGAAGTGGCAAGGTCTTGTAGAGGTATTTTTATCTCCCAACGAAAGTATATACTTGATCTTTTGGAAGAAATAGGTATATTGGGTTGTTGACCTACAAATTCTATTATTAAGGCGAATCATCTTCGTAGAGATGTGGGGGAGCGCACTGATAAGGAGAGGTATCAGCGACTTGTAGGTCGATTGATATACTTAGCTCACACTCGACTGGATGTTACTTATGCAGTGGGCGTTGTTAGTCAGTTTATGCATGATCCTCGTACTTCACATCTGGATGCAGTTTATCGTATCTTAAGGTATCTCAAATCAGCTATAGGGAAAGAAATTATGTTCTCTAATCATGGTCACCTACGGTTGGAGGCATTTACTAATGCCAACTGGGTTGGTTCTGTGGATGATAAACGTTTTACTTTTGGCTACTATCCTTTCCTCGAGGGGAACTTGGTTACTTGGCGAAGTAAAAAACAATCAGTAGTCACCAGATCTAGTGCAGAAGCCAAGTATAGAGCTATGGCTCATGGTGTTTGTGAGCTCTTGTGGCTCCAAACTTTGTTATGTGATTTGAGAATTTCTGATAGTGATCCTATGAAACTTTAATGTGACAATAAAGCTGCCATAAACATTACTCATAATCCTATTCAACAAGACAGGACGAAGCATATATAGATTGACAGGCACTTCATCAGGGAGAAGCTAAGCGAGGGTTTGATATATATGTCTTTTGTGAAATCTGAAGATCAATTAGCTGCCATATTTACAAAAGTACTTGGTAAAAAGAGTTTCCACCCCATTTTGTTCAAGTTGGGCTTGATAATATCCCCGCACCAACTTGAAGGGGAGTGTTAAGTTATGGGTGTAGTGTGTAATTAGTTTATAATTGATCTATTATGTAAATAGATTCCAACTTGATAAATATCCCCGCACCAACTTGAAGGGGAGTGTTAAGTTATGGGTGTAGTGTGTAATTAGTTTATAATTGATCTATTATGTAAATAGATTACCAGATAAGGGTCTTATTGTAATTACTTCTTTACTCTTATATAACTTTAACGTAATGAGAAAAGTAACCCTAATTTTTGGGTCTCAATTCCATCATCTATCTTTACAAGGACAGAAGCAACATTCTTGGCTTTCCCAGTTGGTGTTAATGTGCTGGAGGGTTCGGTAACAAGTTTATTCACTATGAAGTGGGAAGAGATTTGATGAGAATACTTTACTGCGTACGGCATGGACTTTTTTTATTCTTTGATGGCTGAATATGGACAGGTTTTCTGGGTTATAATACATCCAAAGTTGTTCAGATTGCCCGTACTTCGTAGGGTTCAAAAGTCTGGGAAGGCTTGGCAGGTGACTTCTATATGATTACCGGAGTCGCTTTGGAGTGAGAAATCAGTACACCTAAAAAGTAGACACTGCATAGAAGAAGAAAAGCTAAGCTTGCTTAGAACTATTCAAAATTCAACAAAGGGGGTTGATGTAGAACCAGAAGAAGAAAGAGAAGGGGAAGAAAGAGAGAAGATGGAAGAAAAATTCCGCAGGAAAACAAAATATACTCAAACTTCAATAGTCAATATGTAAAATGTAAGGTTTCCATCCACTATTTAAATCCATATATACCACAGTCACTAAACAATAAGAATACACAGAAAATAGCACCTTCTTCCCCATCATGGAGGGTCTATAGCTGTGTTATTGACATTAGCTCCTTTATGTTCATGGATGACGCTATGTTGACGTACTTTCAATACAAATTGTTTCTTGTCATAACAATTCATTGCATCCTTCATTTTTTATGTAAAGACAACTTTAGTGCGTGAAATCAATTCATCAAAAAATGAAGCCGCCTCAAAATTTAGGTTTCAGCCCTTCAGGTCATTCGAACTCATTGAGAAACTACAAAAAAAAATCTAAAATGGCCACCTATAGTGACACAAGGAACTATTGTGAAACCAACGTGGAGGTTAGACAAGTAGCACTTGATAGAATAAATGCTTGCACTAGTTACAATGACCCATGGCTAAAAGGAACAATGAAAAAAATCCAATGTTTTAAAAGTCGTTAGGCACTAGTCAAGTAGAAAACGGGCGCCTAGAGCCCAGGCACCAACTAATTGGCCGCCTAGCGCCTAGGCGAGGACTATGCGCCAATTAATCGGCTGCCTAATCTACGTGTTGGACCACCACCTAGTGCCTAGGCAGGGACTAATCGGCCTACGTGACCGACTTTTAGAACACTGAACAAATCATTGCTATGGAATATCAAAATGTTTAATGAGCAAAGGAATTATCACCAAATTAAAAAGCCCCAACAAATTTGTACATTTATATATCATTCTATACTTTGAAAGTAATGATAGTTTTAATTACCTTCCTGCAAGAACTTGCAAAATGCAAAACAAATAGTGTCGAAGAACAACATTGTTGAATGCCATAGAACTTTCAAGCAAACGGAGTAGAGACACAAGAGTTTCACTCTTCACATCATCCACAAGATCTGATCCACTTCTTATCTGACAAAGTCGAGTAACATGGACACCCAACTTTGCCTGCCCTGCAGTTGGTTAGACCCTCAGTTGGAAGATGTACCAGCACAGTTGTAATGCAGTTACAAAAGAATGAAGTTTTTAACTATCTCAACTACAGTAAAGTCAAACCTCTCAAGGATGTCTCTTCTTCCAAGTAATTTATGAACAGCGTTAATGCTGCATTAATGCCATTACGGTAGAACTCGAGATCAATGAGAGCTTTGCTTGCTTCAATTCTTACTTTCCACATTGTCTTAGAATCCCGAAATGGTTTAATTAGTTCAATCATGCGATCCTGAATAAGCAATAGATGAGATGTAAAAAGCCATAGCGCAGTTTAATATTGACAGAGGATGGATAAAACACATACGAGGGGGACAAATTCAGAAAGCTTCAGTGCGACTTGAGTTAATGTCCGGATGCAGCTTATCATCAAGATACCATTGTAGCTTGGAATAAGCCTGATACATGTCATTCCATTAACAAACAATCAGTCATAAGTACAAGTTGATATGATCCATTCTATACAACATCCAGAGAGGAAATGCACCTGTCAAATTGCAAAAGCCGGTCGATGCGCTTAAGAAGAGATGATAAATAGGGAATGCTCTGCCACACAATTAAAGAGCATTGTAGAGGTAAGGGAATGAAATAGGTGCTTCACTTAAAGATAATTATGTTCCACCAGTACGTGTATTTTCAATGAAGTTCAGAGTTAGAAACAAAGACTATTATCAGTGTACCGCTTGCAACAGGTTATCTGCCAATCATATGCACAAAATATGCACTTTTGAATACTATTAAATACGCTAAGACTAATACTAAACTGCAGATATTTTTCAATTTGAATCTGTAAATGGTTATGGGATGTTACAGTGCAGAAACACTCTCTCCAAACCTTTTTGCTGGTCCATTTTGGGGAAGCCAACTTTTTTAAGGTACACTACTGTTGGACTTTGAAGTTTTTAACTTTTCATAACTTCCCTACGGCGTCTTTCAATAGCTGATTTTGGGCTTCAGTTTAGAGTGAAAAGTATCTCCCAAATTGCTACTGACTACTGCTTAGTTGTTGCTGATTAATTGGCATTACATATTTTAGCATTTATCCACGTGTTGGAATTCAAAGATTTAAGAAGAGATATTGAGAAAATTGAAGCTCTGAAGTCTGAAAATATAGGAACAATTGCAAATCTGATATCAATAGCTTTTGTCAGATTATATCACTGCAAATTGCCCAGTCTAACACATGAAGTAAATTTCGAAGTTGCTTAGGCCATTCAATATTTTTCCTTATAAATTGCCACAGATGGAAATGTTTAGCACCGGATCAAAAGAAGGATGAATGCCTGTAAGTACATTTCCTACCTAGGGAGAGCCCTTTCAAATACAGGCCAGAAAACCATCTCAACCATTTACAGAAAGATGTTCTCCCTGCCCATTTTATTCCTTTTCCGCGACAGGAAGCTTAAGTGGAGTTTTTTCCCCCTTCCAATAAACAATTTCTGTTCTTTTTCTCTTTTATGTTTACAGTTGGAAAAGTACACGGGCATTGCAAATGAAAAAACTGTAACGCCCCAAGCGGATCACTGGCCTAGTACCTTGATTTTGATCCACAAGTCACACCACATGGCCTAAAAGCTTAAGCGCAAGGTACTCGTAGTAGCCCACAAGATTTGTTATATGCCCAAAATCATCCGTAGACTTCCGATGTGGGATGGGGTGTTACAATCTCCCCAACTTTATAGCCTCGCGCCCTCGCAAGGGTTTGAGCACTATAATCACTAATTCTAATCAAACTAACAACCAAATCCAACCAAACTCCAAGGCCCACATGGTCGTGTACACCATAGTTGTCAAGGGCGAAAGGCGCACCGAGGCGCAAAGTTCCTTTGGGCCTGAGGCGAGAGGTGCAAGGCGAGGCGCACGCCTTTTTGAAGAGAGGCGCACCTATGCAAAAAAATAATTATTTCTAAAAATAATTGTGTTATGTGTGCTTTTTTGAAAAAAACTCGTTTTTTTTGCGCTTTTTCGCTTTTTTGTGCGCTTTTTCTGGAAAAAAAAAAAAAGCGCGCTTTTTCGAAAGAAAGCGTGTTTTTTGACAGATTTGAAAGAAGCGCGCTTTTTTTCGCCTGGTCGCTTTTCTCGCCTTGTTGCTTTTTTGCGCTTTTTGCTCGCTTTTTTCAAGTCGCCTTGCCTGGGGGTTAGCAAGGCGCTAGGGGTGCGCCTCACCTC
>BPLS01000145.1:3686813-3721104 GCA_019656275.1 Rhododendron kiyosumense | reverse complement strand
GCCTTGCCTTGGGCCTAGGCGCACCTTTGACAACTATGGTGTACACGGATAGCTCTGATACCACCTATAACATCCCAAGCCTTGCCTTGGGCCTAGGCGCACCTTTGACAACTATGGTGTACACGGATAGCTCTGATACCACCTATAACATCCCAAGCAACCACTGGCCTAATACCTTGATTTTGATCCACAAGCCACACCACATGGCCCAAAAAACTTAAGCCCAAGGTACTAGTAGTAGCCCACAAGTTTGTTATATGCCCAAGATCATCCATGTAGACTTCGATATGGGATGGGGTGTTACAAAAACACTACCACATCAGGCATTTTAATCTTTCGAGGATATTCACATAAAAAATGAAGTGAAAGGTTTTCTCAAAATATCCAATGCAGTCTTTTGATTCTGCATCTTTTTTTTGTCAATCAAAAGAGATGGGCAACAGGCGACTCTTGCCAATTTTTGTGGATCAACTTTTCAAATGGACAGATATTACAACATAGTCAAAACAAAATAACGCTCTACCAAAAAGGGATGAAGGGAGTATAACTTCCCAATTCAACAGAACATATAGAACTTGATACAAAAGAATTTCCCTAATGGAATTCGTGTAGCTGACCCCAATTGAATAGGTAACAAGCCCTGGTTTATCTATCGTTCTTCCTAATTACCCTTCGGGGACTTCTGTAGTGCATTTTACATCATGGATGTTTACTTTAGGATGAGAAGCATTTATATATTTGGGTGAAAATATTAAGTAGAGGATAGTATACAACAAGAACATGGCAACAAATATGTAGGTGTTGCTTATAAAAATCTCTTAAGTGTATCAAAGTCGCATAAACATTTCAGTTCATTACATTAAAATAGCAAGAAATCTGATTCTGCCTAATAAGCTCCACCCAGACAAATCAAGAGTTCTGTACTTTAAATTCTTTAAACAACCTGACTACTTGCACAACAAATGTGCACAGCGATTGTGCACAGATCGTGGTGTGGGGCCCACTCCGGGTCCCACACAAGCGATTCGAGCCATTCATCATATGTAAAACATTTTTTCAAAGGCTTCAGAATAAAATCAGCTCAATCCGATACCCATCGGTACTTGATCTAATCATCTAACTTTTCATTTAGTTTTCAGGATTTGGAAAAGTTAAATGATTTGATCGAGTACCTATAGGTAATGGATTGAGCTAATTTTTCGCGAGGGCCTTTGAAAAAATGTTTTACATCAAATGAACGTCTCGGATCGTTTGTTAGGGACCCAGAGTGAGCCACTATGCACATTTGTTGTGCAAGCAGACTTTCTGTGCTTCAAATTGAAAAATCTATTTACCTATCACTCAAAACTACAAATGAAAAAAGAAATTGAAAAGCCAATGGATGCATAATTATATGTAAAACCATACTGTCTTTATTTTAACCATTGGCTCCCAAGTACCATTTCAAGTGTGTCTAAGTGATGGGAACTTAGTTCACCCAAGTGTCCATGCATGTCTCATTGCAAATATACTCTACGATATATATACACATATGTAAATATAAAGTCCCCTACCTATAAGGACTCCCTTACATAGCTTAAGTAAGGACCTCATAGATCCTGATTGAATTTTGATGATCCGAACCGTTCAATGTGATCAGAACATGATTTTAAAGGTCTCCACAAGAAATCAGCCAAAACTGCTCAAAACAAGCACTTCCCGGTCAAATTTTTTGCTAATTTATCGCGGGCACCCTTAAAATCACATTCTGCACACATTGAACGGTCCAGCTCATAAAATTTTGATTGGAAACTACGATATTGAGATTTGGGGTGTTCTTTTAGAGGTTTTTATAAATATCCCCGGAACCGCCCCGATATATATATATCGTAATACATTTCTGACACATTGCCAGCACAAAAGTATGGTTCTTAGAGGTTGGACAATATTGTAGCCAGCTTCTTGGCTATAAGGGAGATTAAATCCCTGAAAGTGTCATGGTAATCTTACAATTCACCTTTAGATTATTGGGCTTTCAGCTTTTTATATGGCTGTTTGGTTATCTTTTTTAAAATTCCATCATTGGATGTTGTCTCCGCCATTCCATTTGATAAGTGAAATATATTTTTGCCACAAAGGGAACATGTCAGCTACTAACAAGGACAGGACACCTTCAAAATTAAGTATAAGAGAATAAGGACCATATTTACAGAATTTGTTGTCCTTTGCAATCTGCTTAAAGAGCTGGCCCAAAACCCAAAATAACAAATGGACATCGAAATTTTCAACCAATTCTACCAGGTCTCTGTACGAATAAAATACTTTCATGCCATTGTGGAAGTACAATAATCATATAATAGAACAATCCATGAAGGCATGTGCAAGACATGCACAGTCAATGCAAATAGGAAGCAGTAATTAAGACATCACTGGAAAGAAGTTCTCAAGAAGAATCAATCAAAAACCAAAAGCTTTGTATTATCAAGAAGGTAGAGTCAGGCACTTTGAATCAATCAAAAGAATAGTTAACTACAAACCTGCGGCCCAAATTCAAGTTCACCAATGGACTGCACCAATGCACCGACCCAGAACACGTCAGAGTAGGGATTCCCGTTGTTATCATTATACTGTAAGGCAGCAGAAATCAAATTCAAAATAATATAGAGAACTTGAGCATGATAAGGGTGAAAAATGAATAACTGAACTAAACCTCCTGCCCTGAAGTCAGTGTCGACATTTTCCCATGGTATGGAAAAGAGATTTTAACATCAAGTGCTCATGCAAAACTGAGTTATGTTCAAGAAATGAGCAGAAATAGGCTGGTATTTAAGAGAAAAAGGCATTAAATATTTCAGTTTAACCTCAGAACCACGCCATATAAGCTTGTAGAGGCACGAGACACTAGACATGATTCAAAATACAAATCCTACAGAGTGCAATATGATGAAGCAAGACATCAACATTCTATGGAAACCCCTTAAGCAGATAACTTAAGATAAACATGTGATTCTAAAACTTGAATGATGGTAATTACAGATTCACAAACTCGAGATTTGGTTACAAAACACAAACAAGTTCAAATTTTGTACATGACTGTTATGACCCTCCTATTATGAAGACATGGTTCATGGGTTCATACATGGGGAACATTAAAAACGCAGAGTTAGAAAACCTTTTTCCATTTTTCCAACAAAGCCACTTAACAATTGTGGCGCAACAATATGCGACTTAAGATATGCTACTTAACTTTTCAACTTTTCCTTGTAACAAAAAAATTTAAGGATCCAAAGGTCATAATAAAGGCTATGGAAAAACGACGATTACTACCTTCAAAAGTTGTAAAACAAACTCAACAGCTTCTCTTGGACTTTTCTGGTCTGCTGATCTGATCATTGCTATGGCATTTGGGATAGCCTGAACAAGAATATGACGAAAGGGAAAACTTGCTTTGGACAAGATGAATCTAATTAATTTAGCCTATTAGAACAGAAAGCAGTTCAGTACATAATATAGCAAGTCTGCATACTTTAACACAGCGAAATGGTGCAGTATCAGAAAACATGACTAAGCAGAGATTTATATCGCTTCTCTTCTTCTTGTGGGAAGAAATCGGTCATAGAAATCCTATCACTTAACATTTAGTTTACCTACATTGAAGTCCTGATTATGAGACCCAATCATGAACAAAAAACCAAAAAATGTAGTCATAAACCCAATGTTTTCAAAAGAAAGTTGAGGCTCACCACGAGGACGAATTAAAGCTAGCCTGCTAAAACGCCTTGAGCCATTCAAATTTGCTTCTTACCTTCCAAAATCCTATGCCTTGTCTATAGGGTGTGGCACAACGGGTGCCTTTTGCACATTTTAAATCATTTTATGTGAGGGGTAAGCTTTTCAAGAACATGTGTGTGAGACCCTGTCTAGCGACTCTAGCCCCACATCAGTTGGAAATGAAAATCCTAGGGCTATATGTAAGTGAAGACTTTGATCTACCTAGTATAAGGCCACTTCTTTGGGAAAGCCCAGGAGAAACAAACGCGTGCACGACCATGTGGATGTACGTGCAGACGAGAATGTGCGTTGCATGTGGTGGATGTTGTACTGGGCGGGGGAAAGTCCCTAAAAATGGTATCAGAACCAACCATGGTCCCACAGTGGGCCATGGCAGTGTAATTCCACATTGCCACCCAGGGAAGGAACCGGGACAACCCAACAAGGAGTAGATTGGTTAAGTCCCATATCAGTTAGGAATGAATAATTCTAGTGCCATATAAGTGAGAACTTTGAACCAGTTAGTACAAGGCTTTTTCTTCAGAAAACCAAGGAGAAACAAAGCCGTGCGTTGGCCACATGAACATAAAGGTATGAGCCCATCATTGCACACGGCTGGCAAAGGGGACAATAATGTACCGGGCGGGGGCGGGTAGTTACTACATGGCACTCTCACCCTCCCTCCCTCTCTCAGCCTATCAATCTATGCTTGAAGTTAGAATAAATTTTCCCATAAAAGTTAGTGTAACACATATATTGACATGTTTTTTTTACAAGTTTAGATGTACATATTTACTTAGAATTGCTATCACTCTCAGTTTCTCGTAATTTTGCATCCTTATTACACTCAAAATTGAACTACAAAAGTTAACGCCTTGAGAACTACGCCTTGCCTTGTGGGGCAATTAGATGATAGCCTCATGAAGGCTTTTTGCTTTTTAGAATATTCACGCAAGCCTTTGGTTCAGGGGACCACTGGTTCACTGGTCAAAAACACTACCTACTCACTTTAAGTTGGGGGATTGAGTTTAAAAACAGCCACTTCGTATATTTGGTGACAAAGGTTTGTACCAAATTTACCCCTCCCAGAGAAATTATTGGGTACCAACTGGAGTCATTGGACGTATCTATTACTTTTCTTGTTAAATTCACCCACTAGAATAAGCATCTACCTTATGGGAAAAATCATTTTCATATTGGTGCCAAAGGAACATTTGATGGACACCATAGGGAAAGATCTTACCCTTGATTATGCAATGAAGTGGCAGCTCTACTACACATTACCCTTCAAGCAAAATTAATATTGTCTTTAAAAACCAACTCACGGCTTCCAACGTTTAAACAAACCAATAGAAGAAATATACCAATAAAAGATGCCGAGATGCTATAGTATTCAATCGAAAGTTCCATGCCTAGATGCCTAGTGAATCGATGATCCAAACCGCTGGATCATTCAATTCATTTAACATTTCCTAAATTCATTTTTTTACTCATTTTTTGCATTTCTGATATTGGAAAAGGGTTCGGACTATTCTTTAAGGTCTTTATAATTGTTATATGCCATCTTTTATCTATGCTTCTCCTTATTCAGTATTATACTGTAGGTAATAAAGCAAGGAAGATTTATTACAATAGTGAATCAACCTTCTAAGGCTATCCACAATGGCATAATCAAAAGTAATAGGTTTCCAAAGTTAAGAATGTTTGTGCAAAATATTGCTCACAATGTTATAATCAAACTTAGCAACCTCCTTAGAAATAATCAAATTTTGGGCTTTAGATAACCAAAATTAGAAACTTTTTGTCAATAACCAAATTTAATGAACCCCACATATTCTCAATCAAATACACTCATCATTACACAAAAACACACTCTCTATCTCTCAACAATGTTTCCAAAAAAACATATTTTACTAAAAAATTATTTTACTGTTTTTTTCAAATCGTTTTTTCCCCAAAAATTGTTTTCTTGACTATTTTTCAAAAGGGTAATGCTAGGGACACATCAATGTGCCACACCTCGACCAAACCCTTCACATGCATGTGTGAGAATTCCACAATAAATGCATCCACATGTATGCGAGAAGGATTTGGTCGAGGTGTGACAAATTAATGTGCCCCTAGCATCTCCATTTTCAAAAAGAGTATTTATACAAACCAAAAAAAAAAAAGTTCTTTTTTTGAAAAACTGTTTTTTTCAAAACCTTTTTTATATAAAAACTATTTCTTCAAAAACTATAGTTACACAAAAACTGTTTTTTTTTAAACTATTTTCTAAAAAATTGTTTTTTAAACTGTTTTTAAAAAAACTCCCTTTTTTTGGAAAAAAAAATTCACAAACTATTTTCTATTTCTAATAAATAGTTTTTATTAGTTTCAATTTTATTTTTACAAAAACCATTTTCTATATTCACAATTATTAGTTTTTGTAGTTTGAAAATGTGATGTGGCAAGTTTTGGTTATCCAATTTTGATTATGTCATTGCAGACCTCTACATTACTAACCTTAGCAAAATCTAAAATGGATAATCAAAAACTGATGTGGCAACCTTTGGTTATTCATTTTTCAAAAATGCTACTCACACAACAATCCAAACACAACATCTCACATACATGTGGGTCCCACACATAGTAGTGTGGGACCCACATGTATGTGAGAGGCTGTGTTTGGATTGTTGTGTGTGTAGCATTGTACTTCAATTTTTATTATGCCATTGTAGATAGCCCAAGGGTTTGTTTTGAAATTTTAGCTCTTTTTTCATAAAAAATGACCATAAGTTAGATTCATAAATCCTCATCTCTTGAAAGTTGCAATAGAAGCAGCTTACCGATTACTCCACATTATTATCAAATCATCATTTAGAAGAAGCTTTTTATTGATTTAGGTCCAAGACTTTCATTTATAGTATATAATTTTGTTACCCTAAAACATGTATTTCCATGCATTATGGAAATCATGACCAAATCAGACCAATTCACAACTCGATTAGATTTACAATTTGGAAAATGACCATTCGATTCTAAATTTGGTTCACGATTTAACAACCTTGCTAGGACACAAAATGACCTATACCCGAAGTCCTAACGGCATGAATAATGTTGGGATGCTTGATGTTGCAAACCACTCCCTTGATGAACCTGACTTGGAGGTTACAGTAGTTGTGGATGATGGAGATGGTTGCCAAGATGATAGTGATGATGTGAGGGAAGTTCGGTCTACTTGACACTGAAATTCTGAGACACGGTTAGTATATTCTTTGAATTGGTTTTTTTTTTTTTTTTTTTTTTTTGAGTGAACGAAGTGAACGAATCAGGGATGAATGCTTTTTTTTTTTTTGGGACTCGGCTCATGGTTAGAACATTAGTGTTGGGTGTTAGCTGGGGAGGGGTGAGGGGGGCTCAAACCCCGCCCTCATGCATGGGAGTTTAAGGGAGGAAATGCTTATCAATGTTGATCTTATTCCCTTTCAAGCGGACTGTAATGATTGAATCTATTGAGTTTTTTTCTCTCTGTTTTTTTTAATAGTGTTGATGCTTATCCATTATATCAAAATTATGTACCATCAATTTTGGACTTTTGGTTGTTTATGGTCAGTGTTTAGCATTTACAACGTAGTTTTCAACCATAAACAAAAAATTCTCATCCCCATCATTTTTGTTTGTTGTAAATTCTTGTGCCCCTTATCTTCGTTCATGTCCATATCCATGGTTTAATGACGTGCATTATGTTGACGTCATGATATAATTAACCTCTTCTCTTTCTATTTCCGGATCTTTCTTGAGTAATAAATGGTTAGTTTTTCCAAACCGCTTGTAATATAGTCACGAGTATCTTTATCTTTATTTTTTATCTTGGAACAAGAAATATGAACAACAGAAGCCAATTGTCCATGAATAGTAAAGTTCCTTCACATCCTTGCATTCTGTAGCATAAAGAATGGACGATGACAATCACATTTAAGGAGATCTAGTATTACAAATTTAACTTGAAGCAATGCTTAAATATAATATCATACTTTAAATATTGGTGCTTTGATTGACAATATGATCACATATTTTGACATTAGTTGCATCTAAATACTAATCTAAAGTGGTGACTTCAAACTGTTATAAATGATCTCTACAAGGCCTAGGATCAGAATTCAGATCACACCGTTAGGAGGATCAGGGGATTAGGGTTATGAAGGAGTGCTTCTACACATTGCACAGCTTCCCCCCAGAAATTCAAAATATGGGGAAAAGATAATATCCAAACAACTTTTTTATTTCGAAGGGGCATTGGCATGGAGGATCAAAAGTCCTTGATGTGACACTCTATGCACCAGAAGACTCCCCAAACAAGGTAAACACAGCCAGGAATAAATAAATGAAGTAATGAACATAACACACATCCTACCTCATTGCATTACCTCAAGTACAAAGTATTCTGGGAAATCATGAAAGTCATTTGGCCTGTACAGCAAAGAAGATTATAAAAACAATACTGTAAATCATTCATCCCAGGAAACCTTCATCTAAATCAAAATAACAGGTATTAATAAGCTCACTTGGGGAGTCCAATATTTGCTTCAAATCTACGGCTTTTGTAGAACTTAATCAGATGAAGTAAGCCAGCCCAATCAGTTTCCTAATAAGACATTGTTAAAATTGCGTCAAATAAAACCTTTTTGAAGCACGCTGAAAGCTGACAAGCCATTTCTGAACAGACATGCAAAACATAATATAAGGTGAATGAGAAACCTGTAGAATGTTTCGATAAATCCTTACATCAATCAAATTTGATAAAGAAATTGATTGATCTCAATAACGTCAATGATCAATCTAAAGATGACCCTCTCTGCATGCGTCCCCAAGTTTCTTGGCAAAAAAAACAAAACAAAAAATTTTGATGTCGTCACAAATAGTTATAAATTAGAGATACTGAACTCAACTGGAAAGTGTTGATGGTAACACTTGCAGTTATTTTGGTGCTGGTACTGTAAATTATTTAACATTCACTCCGTTCTAAAGTCCAGGATATCTAATAAAGTACAGTATCCTAGAGATAGTATAGAATGGTCCATGCATTTTTATCTGAATGGCCCATATTATTTGCTCAAACTACGCCAGATTGGTTACATCATCAATCCTGGAGGTCAGACAGTAGAATCTCCTATATTCTGAACCCTTAGGCCTTGTAGGACAAATAACTCCACTTACATCACAGACTCACAATCATCTATTTAAGTCCTCATGTAAACTGAACTAAAGCTTATTAGGAGGTGAGATTGTATCTGTGTAATTTCCTTAAGCCCTGAGAGGATGAACCCTTTATGCCTATAAAAAAAAAAAAAGGATGAACCCTTTAGAAAGTTAGCCATCTCTTGTTCTTCACAGAACAAGGCCTAAAAAACTATAACCAATGTATTGTTCACATCCACCAAACAAACCACTATTTCATCCTCTAATACATTTGCGAATTAATGTACATGAACTCCAGATCCACGTCTAAACCAATTTGCATTTTCTTTAACACTGAAGTCCATATAATAGTTGCAGCCCAGAGATCTCCAGCTACTGAATTCTGAAAGTTATATATGAAAAAATAGCTCCTTTCAACCAAGAAAATCTCGTCCAGTATATGTATTTTCTTCTCTTTCTTCTAGGAGTTCCAAAACTCCACGTGGCAATCTCCTACCCCTTCTCTACTAACTCCCATTCCATGCTTTCACTGTTTCACCCCCCTTTAAAAAGGAAAGCCAAATATAGAAATATGAATTAATTATAAAAGATTCAAAATATGGCACTCACAAAAATTAAAACCCTTCTCCTGTCTCCTCATTTCCACCTTCAGATAGGAATGTCAAATAAGGAAAACATGAACTTTAAAAATGAAATCCAAAGATACGATTCAATACATAGCAATTGATCCAATCAATATCCTACACATGGATATGGAGATTGATGTTCACGAAAAAGAGAAAATTTTGGAAAATTAGATTATTTATGGCATGCTGGACACAGATGGGTAAATCAATATAAGTTAAAACATGAATGGATGCACTTCAAGTGCTAAGAAGGGTGGGGGTTTTGATAAAAAAAAAATTACCGGTATAGGTTTCATCAATTGTTTGAAAAAAAAAAGGAGCCTTGGGGAACATCTAAGACAAAAACTATGCATCGTGCGGGTTGCTGCATCGATCCACATGTATATAAATGTGACATACATAAAGACCATGACCCCTGTAGCAGAAAGTAATCAACTACTTGTTCTTTATTCCCACCCCCAAAATGGAAATGAAATCTTTTACGTAGCACCTTCTGCCTATCTCTTTCTTTAGTACATGAAATCCAGCTAATATATCTCATCAAAACTCTTCGTTCAGTTTCCCTTCACAACCAGACCTTTTCAAACTTTCAAAACAGCCATATGAAAAGCCCAAAGAGTACTTATTATGTGTTGGACAGTAGCAACGAATAAAAGCATCATATTACCTCAGTTGCTGTATGAGCTAATGCAAATGCCGCCTCAATCCGGACTCTCCAGAAAACCTTTCACGCAACATAAGAAAATTCAAATTTGCATCTTCTGAAAACAAAAGTGAGTGAAAAGGAAAAACACCATGTTCATGTGTAGGGGTGTGTGTGTGTGTGTGTGTGTGTGTGAGAGAGAGAGAGAGAGAGTCAAAAAAAGAAGAAAAAACACCTGTGCATCGGTAAGGAAATTATTCAGCGCATTAACGACAGAAAATGAAAGTTGTGGCATTGCCTCTAACATTGAGATTGCTTGTGCCTGAGCAACAACATCTTTGTCCTTCTCCAGCTGATTTATCTGATTGAGCAACACCAAGTAAATTTAGCAAAGCACAGTAAATGAAAATTAGACATCTACAAAGCAAGAACAAATTTAGCAGGTAGCGTGATTACGTTTCGATAAGTGTCAAGTTATATAATTTTCGTTGCTATAGATTTTCAGTGCATTCAGGTTTTATCTGTCCTCAGAGTTGACAATATAGAAATATTAGTAACACATGCATGTAGTTGGATAGGGTTGAACACATGTTTCTAGGTTTCTATTTATTAGTGTTCATGCATATAGATGAAGGGTTGTCTAGATATTTGAAAGGTCTGTGTTGGAAAATTGTCAAGTATTTATTATTAGTCTTGAAGAGTCTCTTTGTAATGCCTATAACTAGTTGATCTAAATGAAATGAGAAGTAGACTTTGAGTTTATGAAAATATTTGCACGTATTTCTTGCTTGGAGTTGAGGATTCCTCCTACAATCAAGTGTGTGACTTGGTTGCGTCGAGTGACATCCGCTACCCCCGGTTGAGCTGCATCCCGGTTTCAGCCTGCGTCAGGCAAGACAGCAAGAAGCACCTTAACAATTGGATGAACCGTTCCAACTGCACTTTTCTGAGGTGTGATTGTTTAGCAGGTATCTTCACTTCTTATGTGGTTTTCTCTAAGCCATGGGAAAGCTATTGTTAGACTTCGTTAATCATTGTTAACACGGTAGCAAAACTTTGTTTCTGGGAAGTTTTGCCACCAACAGTCTGGTGCTCCTGCTTCCTAGTAGGACACTCTTGTTTGCTCCAATAGCAAAATCTCGAGTTTGAGGGTGATAAGCTACGTATTGTTGTATTTAATTACTAGTAAAGGGTTGTTCAGGTCTTCATTCACTATTAATAGTGTATCCCTTGCTTATGAGGTCTGTTTTCTTCATTCAGTCTGTTTATTAGGTTTAATTCGGCCTCCTGTTCTTGCATTATGAAAATTTTGTTCAGCCATGAGACCGTTATTGTAAACAGTGATAATTTTTCTTGACACCCAGAACCCGGATGTAAAGACCAGCTGCATCTGCTTCTCTTTTTTGTTTTTTTGTTTCTGCACCATGATAGCTTGTAAACCTTAAGACCAGACCTTGTTAAATATCATTCCACCCTCCTAACGAGTACCAGCACTTCCATCTTCAAAACAGAACAGAGATGACCAGCCACATCGTTCTCTAAAATTGTTGATCGCAGGTTCTGTTCACAGCACCCAAAATAGCAACAGATTCATATTTCCTAGTCTAATCAAGCTATACATTGATCACATTCATAGACCATTACAACCCGTTTGACCCGATGAATCCAACTTTTCAGCAACAAAAGCCAACTACAATCAGCTCTAAATGTTCTTTAACGTTTCAGCACATCACTTCAGGAGGGGGAGATGATTTGTCTTATGCACTCACAGCATGTTACAACTGCCGTAACTCTAAAGTTGTGTTTGACGAAAATGCATCCCTTCGCCATCTAGATAGAAACAGATACAAGGATACTTTTGCCGAAGAACTTTGTAATTGCCGTCCACAAAACTTTCAAAAACATAGTCAACGTACACACAACAGTATTTTGGGGAAAAAAAAAGTACCTCCTAAAGAAATTGTCCAAACCACACCTTCAAAATTTCATCCAAACACTAGAGTAAAGACAAGGGGTTGAGTTCCCATTATAGCTCTAGAGTAGACGAGTTCCCAAAGAGTTGTCAAGGTGGCATACAAAAATTCGGGGGATCATCAGCCTCCATACAAGGTCACTACAAATGGGCATCAACAGCTACATACTTGACTTAGCCAAAAAACTCAACAGCTACACAATTGGTGACTGAATTAGTTTTTCGTCAGTGATGCCTTGAATCCATTCTGCTTGACATCTCTACTCAAGCTGGTGCAATGTCATTTGATGCCCAATATAATGTTTAATAAGCTAAGACCATCTTCCAGCCTCTTAGTTATTCTACAAAGTATGTTACATGGACTCGGGTGCGAGTATCGGGTGCGAGTATCGGGTGCAAGTCCAAGCGTCGGACCTTCCTAAACTTAAATCTTACGATACAAGGATATGTGTTCCCAACTTGGGTACGGGTACGGGGACACATCCTGAACTCTTGTTTGTATTATATATTGCAAAATTTTCTCAGATTATGTAGTACCATAAACTATGTTTCCAAATGTATTTAAACAAGAAATGGTTAAGAAAATTATGTTTTTGCTATTTCCATATTTCCTGTCTATGTGATATTCGAAATATCACTTTTCTAGCTAATTTGATATTCCTTTTCTGTAAGTATCTTAACAATTAGAGGATCCGAGTATCCAAAAGGATACGGGTGTCAAACACATAGACACGGATACTTGAGCCAAAATGAAGGATCAATGTAATACCACTTACAGAATTCGACCCAAGGCCCTTCAAAATTTTCTCATCCATTGATGGAATGGTTGACATTGTGGAAGAAAAAGGTTGATCAATAAATGAAGATTATGGTTCCCTGGCAAATTGAGGTTACCACACACAAGGTTCATCTTCAGTGGCATAACTTCCTCAAAATGAACTATGCATAGCCTCAATAGTAACAATGCAATAAGCACATTGAAAAGGGTCCTTAAACCTCATTGCTCCAACTACTAAACACCTAAAAAGGTAAGGGAAAAGTGTGAAGTCTTCACTGAAATAATCCATGCTCTGCAATTGCAATTGCAACTGCAACTGATGGACCAATTAAATCTTTTTGAAGCAGAAGCCAAATAAGATCCAAGTACAAATCACCAGAAACTCATACTTACCCACATCTGTACCGGTTGGTTGAAGTTAATTTCAGCAAGATACTCCATTTCCGGGTCTGCCCTGAGCCATAGCAGGGGGGAATCAGCACTGCAAAATATATTCACACACTTGTCAAATTCCCTCATACAAAGAAAAACTCCTTGCAAAAAGGACATCAACAAATACATACTTCGGTCGCATGTCAAGGGTGGACACAGCATCACCATTGTCATCAGAGCCATCAGGTTTGGAACCTTTTTTCGGCTTTTGAAAGCGTTTAGCAGCAAGCTTTGAATGACATTGTATCTCCAGCAGCTGCCAAGGTTCTCCAGCCATTGGTAAAATAGGATGGTCATACATGCCATCAAGTTCATGAACCCTTATGCTCATCATTCCAGGGCACCCAACAGCACCTTCTTTGTTCTCGGAGTCGTGATTACCATTAGCAACAGTTGCAATGGAGTCTGATGTAGCAGTACATCCCCGCATTACAGCCAGTTCGACCATATTTTTTCGTTTGCTATAGGAATATCCCATCCTTTGCAGCATGAAAAAGAATGGGTGACAATTTAAAAGATAAAATCAGTAACACATGCTGGCAGGTTTGAACCGTGAAAGAAGCACAACGTACAGTGAGACAAATCAAACCTCAGCACTGGACAACCACAAGATCCCACCCAACGAGGGAAAAATTCTTTCAGAAAAGGACGCTCCAGATTCCCAATTTTATTGGCATAATGCCGAAACTGCATTTTCCCAAATATGACAGATAGAAAATGTGAACCTCAAATCCTAAGGCAGATTTTCAGAATCCAAATGCCAAGCAAAGTAGAAAACCCGTATGTACAAGAGGATGCTGTGATAACCGATAACTTATAACACACAAAAACAACAATTAGAGACTTTCTGATGACAAAAAAATAAATGAATACGTTAGAAACCTAAGGACACATAGTCCAAACTAAAAAAAACACAAGTCACCACAGGATGTAGATAAATGTTGCACAAGTGCAAACCAGTGGCGAAGTGTGTAGGATATCATTCTTCTTCTTCTTTCAGATTGGTGAGTAGGTGCCACAAGATGTGAAGCATTCAGAGCTCAGAGGCATATTGAAATGGTTAAAGAGGACTAAATTGAGTAGGCCTGGTTAATAGCACTACTAGGTATCTTCAAGCTTCAGAACAACACTAGGTATAGGCACTTCTAGGTAACTCAAATAGGTATAGGCTGACACAAAGGGGATAATGGGCCAGAGTATAAGGCTCCCCCTCTGAGTCACTCCCAGCTCTAATTCTATTCCTAATCTACCAAGTTTTTGGCCTCTGGTAAGGGAGGACAATTAATTACTGATTAGTCTCTCTTCATACACCCCACATGCAAAGAGCCAAAGAGTACTATTTTTATCTGTTCCCATTAGTGATGATTTATTTTAGAAAAACATTAAGGTTGCTTTATGAGATAAGTGTTGAGAACTAATAAACAACTCAATAACTAAACCAGTGCAGCTCACATGAGGATTCTTGGATGGATGTGTGGTAAAATCAGGAAAGAGGGACTTATGAAATAAACCGTTGATAAAGTATTAGGTGTAGCACAAATTGATGGTATGTTGAGCGAGGATAGCTAAGATCGTATGATAATGTACAACGAAGACCAGTAGTTGCAATGGTAAGAAAGAGCAATAGTATCAATGATACATGAGATGTTAGGTAGTGTTTTAAAAGTCAGCCTAGGCGGCGACTAGGCACTAGATGGTGGTCTGCCTCCTTGACTAGGGGCCTAGGCGCTCAATTAGGCGGCAAGATGATTAGTCGGTCACTAAGCGGTATTAGTCACTGACTAATCAGCTAGGCAGCTGGGTGAGATTATGAGGTTAGGAGGGATAGATTATGAGGTTAGGAGGGATTAATCAGAGAATTAGGTGGCTAGGCGGGATTAATCATGGGTTAAATACGTAATTTTGCAAATCTAAGGAGTTAAAAGTTGTGGTAATATACTCTAAGGATTTTAGTGTAGTTTTACTATAACACATACATCTACACTACACAATATAAATGTCTATATATGAACCTTAATGGATATTAACATCGTGCATACATCTACACTTACACAATAAAGTGATAGTATGTGTATGTAGGCTATGTTTCTAGTGAATTATGTGTACGTAGGCTGTGAATTGTGCATATAGGCTCTATTTTCTCTGTTTGGATGTGAATTTAATGTTTTGTTGTACTTGCATTGCTCTACTTTACTTGAAACTTGGGGATGGGCAGGAAAATATTTTTAAAAAGTAAAAAAAAAGAGGAAAAAACGACTAATCTCTAGGCACCAAGTTATACCCAATTAATCATCCTAGCGCTAGGCAGTCCATGGCCGCCCAACTAGCGCCTAACGACTTTTAGAACATTGATGTTAGGTGGCGGGAAGACTTAAATTGACATGAAATGTTGAAATAAAAATTAATTTTCTGTATTTTCTGTAAATGAATTTGTTGCATCACACAAAGAATATAGGCCACTCAGCAGCTTTCCGTTCAAGTTCTCCGGGTGCAATTCCACCAGTACGAATCATGGGAACTGCTCCCTGGCCTCCGATTTCCACATAAAGACAACGAGCATTGATACCCTCTTTGAGTTCTATTCAGATAGGCCTTGAAAGAGCGGAATAGTGAAGGAAATTTCATTTAACTAGTTCAGTTTGCACAGTATGGTTATCTGCGATGGGATCTCTGATGCAAACGGTGGTTTACACTAAGAAGAGATAAGCTGAAGAACAACATATGGACATACAAGATATGAAAAACTAGATGAAATGCAAATGCAACTGATAGGCACCTAGGAAGACCACATGATATTATGAAACTCTATCCGATTCTCTAATCGAGAGAAAGGTTTAAATTTCTCTCCATAGATCTCTTGTAGCTCAAGGGCATGGGCATACATGTTTAGCTTGATTTCTTCTGGTTTCTATTCCGCCCTTCATAAACTCACTCCCAACTATTCATTTCATTATTGTTGGGATTTGTCCCACATCAAACTAGTATATGAGCTTCGGCGGCCTCTCCACTCTTTATCAATTGGTTTGGAGTTGGATGCTTTGATATGGTATCAGAGCTAGGGTTTCGGAGAATTTGTTCCCCTCGTTTGTCATAAGTGCACCATTGTTTGTTGTGATCCAAGTGTTATGGATCCTTTATTTACCTCTCCACGTATGAGTCAGGGGTCGCACGAGCGGGGGAGTGTTGGGATTTGTCCCAACTCAGTTAATTATCTCCTCCAAAACTAGTATATGAGCCTAGGTGGCCTCTCCACTCTTTGCCAATTGGTTTGGAGTTGGATGCTTTAACAATTATAGAGAGAGAGAGAGAGAGAGAGAGAGAGAGAGGATCAAAATTGAAATTAATCACCTCCTTTGTACTAAGAGTTCTTAAGGGACGAGTTGTATCTTGAGCCCGTAAAACAATTGCCTGCAAAATCTGCATGTGAAAAACAAAAATCAGAAAATTATCATCCGAGAAGAACATGTTTGACACAAAAGCTATTAACATCAAAGATCACATGCATGCACTTCCACAGGTCAACAATACAGCAAGGGAAAAAGGGTAACTGCAACAAATCGAGCGGTATCTCAAATGAGCATTTTTCACATTCACAGCTAGTTGACCGCACGAATGTTGCCATCTTGATTTCAAAGAGAGAAACAAGATTTTCTATACTACAATTTCCCTCAACATCTTTGTCCAATCCAACACGCCCTTGGTTAAGTACACATCAGTATAAAACTTTTTGCCACAAATCTCTTCTTCCAATCCTATCACACGAAGATAATTCATTGCTTGACGAAGTATAAGGCACCTCTTGATGAGATGCTAAAATGTGGAGAGGTTCAGAGTCCCTTCAAAATCAGTAAAAGGTTTTACTTTCCGGACAGTTACGGCAGTTACAGCATGTAAAAAAACTCTCAAATGCCGCGAGACCTTTAAAACGCCCCTAGTTCACTTTCTGAAACATTTCAAAAAACAGTTACGGCACTCTACATTACGAAAAGCAGGTAGTTCACCACATGGTATTTGATCTGACCGCTAAACCTCTGGCTATCCAAACCGGCCCTCCAAAAAACATTATATGCTTGGTGTGTCTCTCGATGCACCTTGCGCCGAGATACACCTTTAGTGCGCGATAACCACACATGGACATAGCGAAGTGAAAATCCAACACTAAACTACACACGAAACCACCGACTAATGCAACTAACACCATGCAAAGTCTCTGAAAACATAAAATGTGATGTGCAAATAAGGAATTGAAGAAGTTGTTACAAGAATGTCCAAAAAAGAATGTCTGAAAATTATAGGACAATGTGTGAAAAAAATAATGAAAGCAACATGAAATAACTAACAAACAAATTCTCAATGCTAGAAAATCAGCAAACAGGATACAACACATTGGACTCTTACTTTGCGGAAGGACTCGGGTCCCATCTGCTTTTCCAGCATTTGAAGGACTGCCACCTATTATGCATCAGAAGGTCAACAGAGAAGCAATTAAAAGATACGAACAATCAACAAGTAAATATCAACTTACAGACTTCCAAGATCGTATTTTTCCAAATAAACCAATACACTGGGTTCCATATAGATCCTTAGAAGAAGCAGAGTAGCTTAAAGCAGTTGCACCACTATCATCAGCTCTGCAAACAGCACAATTTGCCTGCAGTTCAGGGGGAAAAAATGCCACAATCGGTGACTCAAGACTCTCAATGCAGGAGTAGGCTGAGTAGCTTTCACATCTAAATATCTAGAGAAAGGACGGATGAACAAAAGACAGCCTCATCTACTAGAAGTACTCACAACAATCCTCTCACTTGTGTGCAGCAACAAATGGAAGGTTAATAGATGTGGGAAAAGGCTGTTGATTTAGAGATTTTTATAATTTCCAAGGCAGGATACTGAAACCAGCTTTTAGGCAGGGAAAGATCCAAACAAGATTCATAGTAACACACAAACACGTGCTCCCATTTGTATACGGACTATATTCCCTTAATGCCTTCTTTCTAATATAATTATTTGCTTATCAAAAAATAATAGTAACACACCACCACACCCTTTTAAAATTTTCCAAATCAATAAATCATACAATCATCAACAGCACCTTGCCACATTACACATGCAAGTAAATTCATTTCTATTTTGCAATGTGATAGAAAAAAAAACCTACCAATGAAAGACAAAGCAGAGAATTTTGTAGTACTTCTATGAATAGGCACCGGAAAGATAAGAGCTTACTCATTCTCTTAGAAAATTAGCAAGTATGGAAATTATAAAAACAAGAGTTTAATAAAAAGATTCACCGATAATAGGGCCTCGATCTCTGTCTCAACCGTAACCTAACAAAACTGGATAATGATGTACCGAAAGCCAACTAGGCACTTTCAACCACAATGCATTATGCCCCAACTCTTTGTGTTTTGGGGTTGCAATGCAAATGATACTAAGAACTTGAGCATAGCAGCTGCTAATCCTCACAAAAAGCCGAGACACTTATTGAACTTCTCAAAAAGTTATACACCATTTCAAAGAACTCTTGAGGTCCTTAAATTGGTGCAGACATTTAACAAGTTATGCATGAAAGAGCTTTATTTTTCTCAGAAAAATGACGTGACCTTTCAGAATGGACTATAATAATCGTAACAGAGGGAGTATAGTATTATAGGTAAGTTGGGATTAAATTGGGGGAACACAACTAAACCACTAAAGTGTCCGGCAAAGAGCATGACATGTTACGTTTAGTAATAATCCCTTACGTTAAGCTTCAAGGGAAGATAACAAGAATTATCATACGCTTCTTATTATGTAAAATATTCATATACAAGAAAGCATTAGACAATATACTTCAGTAAATGAGACAGACCTTGAATCGCCGATACCGTGCTTCATTGTTACCCAGAAATCGCTTAATAAATGAATCACTCAGAAACTCGGCAAGACCGTCCAATAACCACTCTAGTACCAGCAAGCAGTAAGAAAAACCATGTTAGGACAAGTAACAGTACCACTATCAAAACAGACAATAAAAATACACTGCATTACATATCAAAGAAGTGTCACAATTGTCTTTTACCATCATTAGGTTCCTCTGGAGTAATATATACACCAAACCACTGCCTTGCCAGGGCAAAGGCAAGTTTAATCCTGGTCTCTATGATCTGTCACAACATTCACCACAGAACTCTTTTATCAGCAACCATAAACTTTGTTAAATAGAAAGAAAACTAGGTACATATGGACTAATGGACAAGCAATCTAGCTAAAAAGAGAGACAAAATCATCATTGCAACTTGCGAGTCACAGACTAGGAGTGGGCATTGTGCCCTGTCGTGTCGTTTTCGGGTTGTGTCAATGTAGATTTGGTGTCAAACCAAATTCCTGTAGAAACACATGTTTACCTAAACGTGTCATATATGTTGACACTAACTTCGATTTGTCGTGTTGACACAATTACTTACTCCCCCCATGAAAGATTTACATGCTGATGCATCATGCTTACGCAGTTACACAATAAAACTATTTACTTGTTTACCGACCCATCGTGCCTTGCTGTTAAATTGCTTGCCCACGGCTATTCGTAGATCTGTAGTTTTGCCCTATAGCATATTGTACTACTTTCAATCCTTGAGTGCCATTACTGGTAACAAATGTATCAAACCAGCAAAAAGAAAAAGGTAGATGAAGAAAACAATTTAATTATAGACGTTGTCCGTGGTCAATGGTAGAAAGAGAGTAGTAACCCAGTCACAGAGCTCAATTAGGCCTCCATAAAGACTCGTTGAGTATTTTATAAAGCAGTAAATGCACATCACAACATTAAACAGGTAATCAAGGGCCCTTAATGATTTGCACACAATTGATGAGATTTATTTCTGTGCAGGAAAATATTGATAGACATGGATATTATATATATATATATATAGGGATTTTCAAGTGACGGATCCCTCATTTTGTTAAAATGCGGGACTTTCATTTCCCGATCAAATTTTGAAAATCCGAACCGTTTTTCACTTTGAGCGGATGAAGCCCTTCCCGATCATTTTTTTTGCTGATTTCTCTCGGGGACCCTTAAAATCACGTTCTGATCACTTTGAGCGGCTTGGATCATCGAAATTCAATCTGGAAGGGGAGTCCCGCATTTTAAAATGCGGGATCTCTCACCGAAACCTGACTATATATATATATACACACACACACACAATCCGGATCCCATAAAGGATCCCTTACGACCTCATGGTGCAGGACTCCCCTTTTCCGATCGAATTGTAACGATCCGAACCGTTCAAAGTGTGCAGAACATGATTTTAAGGGTACACGCGAGAGATCAGCAAAAAAAATTATCGGAAAGGGCTTGATCCGAGCAGTTTTTTACTGAACCGTTCAATAAAAAACTGTTCGGATCAAGCCCTTCCCGATCATTTTTTTTGCTAATTTCTCGCGAGTACCCTTAAAATCACGTTTTGATCACTTTGAGCGGCTCGGATAGTTGCAATTCGATCGGGAAAGGGGAGTCCCGCACGGTAGCACCGTGCGGGATCCCTCATTGGATCCATATATATATATATATATATAGTCATTTTCAAATGAGGTCCTTATTTTAGTAAAATAAGGACCTCCCCATTTCTCCCATTTTCCGTTTGAATTTTGATGATCCAAGCCACTTAATAAGTTCAGAACGTGATTTTAAGGGTACCCGCGAGGAATCGGCAAAAAAAAGACCAAAAAGGGCTTCTTCCCAACCGTTTTTATTTGAACCGTTTGATTAAAAACAAACAAAAACTGCTCGGATGAAGCCCTTCCCGGTTTTTTTTTGCTGATTTCTAGCGGGTACCCTTAAAATCACATTCTGAACACATTGAGCGGCTCGGATCATCGAAATTCGATTGGGAAAGAGAGGTCCTTATTTTATTAAGTTAAGGTGGTCCTTAGGAAGGGGACTATATATATACACACCTCAAACTGGAAACATAGAGGTTACATAGGTTAACCAAGTCAATATATCATTACACAACTTCGAACCAAGCGCGGCCCATTTAATTCTCCTCTTGTCTGGTCGTGCAATAATATCATTCCTGTGAAGAAATGGCAAACCCAAACCTGCTAACTTTGTGCAGGATTCGTGCCATGTTAACATTTATAAAATATTCTCACCACTAGACAGCATATTTTTCTTGTTTTCCAAATGTTAGTGCTAAATATGCTGAATACCCCTTACCATAGATCAACTCCGGGCAAAGTAGCAACAACAACAAAAAAACATGTGCTAAAAGTTATATATGTGGCAAAAAATAGCAAGGGCATATTAGGGTTTGTTAACAAATGTGCATGTGTTAGGGTTTGTTAACACCCAAAAATTGAGATGCAGTAAAGGCATATTAGTCAAATGCTTTGGCATTGCTAATGCTCGGGGGGTGGGGGTGGGGGTTGGGTTCTTAAGCACTTTTTCCATCTCTCTATTAACATGGTATCAAAGCGGTAATCTACCGATGTCACTGCCGCCACCCTTCCCAACCAAACTAGCTGCCATTCTGATCGACACTACCCAAAACATGACACCGGAGCCTGGTCGACTAGATTATCAACCCCTCATGCGACTGTTCATGGTTTCAGATCGGTCAATTCCTGTCATCATCGACCCTCACTGTCGTTGTTGAGGAAGTAGTTCCTTACCATCGTCAATCGATATTGTTAGGTCGGTTGTTGCCTCTCTCTCTCTCTCTCTATTAATCAGTCTCTTCTGCCCATGATCTCATTGATAATGGGTATCTTTGTTAAGTCATTTTTTCCCAGTTACCCTTGTGCTATGTTGGTCGTTGGCTTCTTCGGGCTATGTTGTATTAATGAGTTCGTATGGTTGTTTATATTACCCTTCTTATTGGGTTGTTTGATACACGTATCACACCACAATGGGTTGCACATTTCGAGAGTATGTTGATTCTACCCGGTTTTTATTTTTTATTTCTTCTTGGTTATTAAGTTGGTGAATTTTTGGAGATGGCTACTAGTTTTGCATCTACATTTGATGCTGGTTCTACTTATTATGGGTCAATATCCACTACCTCCATTCGTTTAAATGGAAAACATACTCTCCCTCAGCTAAGGCTGTTTGAGGTATATTTTCTAGGCAAGAAACAATATGCTTACTTGACTTGACTGGTGATCCTTCTAAGGAATCTAATGCCAAGTATGATTCTTGGAAAGCAAAGGACGCTCATATTCTTATTCTGTTATAGAATAGTATTGAGCCAAAGATTAAATGGTGTACCTAGGTCTTCTTACCCAACCAAAATTGTGTGACATCATGCTCAAATTTGCCTTATGGTGTTGATAATTTGAATCAAACTTATCATATTCATCAAACCTATTTTTCTCTTACTCTTGGTGATTATTCTTTGGAGGATTATTATGCCAAGTTCCATATTACTGTGAGGAGCTCAACATTCGCCACCTTACCTCAGATCGTATTCAGGTTTTGCGACTCCAAAAGAAGCCTATGCATGTGGCTCAGTTTTTGTCTGGCTTGCCTTCGTCATATGATCATGCTGCCCAGTTGTTGTGGGCTCAAGGTATTCAGCCGCCTTCATCAATCTATTGTTTCAATACTAGCTTTGTTGTTTTGATACCCTCTGATCGTTCTACAATGGGCACAACTACCTCTCGTTCCTTTGCTTGTAGTTTTAATCATGGTGGTTGAGAGTCAGAGAAAGGTAGCCGTGGTTGGTTAGGCCACGATTCTAGTCATGGTGGCCATGGTTTTGGCATGATTCTAGCCAACGTGGTCGTGCACAGGGTAAAGGCGAATGGGCTCATGGTCGTGTGCCTCGACATTGCACTTACTACGATGGTGAATCATACTGTTGGAATTGAGAATCGTTGTCATTATTTATTGACTAACGATATAGCCGCTAAGATATCTTGGCTTAATGCCATGGAATGAATTGATACACGAATGAGTGGCTCGGCCAACAGTCCTCCAAGGTATACCTTTTTGGTTGAGGGGGTGAGGTCCAGTTGCCGTTTGTGTACCCGAGAAGCTGGATTTAATCCCGCTTGGGATAATCTCGCTTTGTCATTGATTGAGATAATTCCATTGCTTAGAGCTATTATTCATCATATTGTATACTTCCCGCGTAATATATGCGGCAGGTTCAGGAAGGAGTTAGTGGAGACCGAGTTGGAGCATTTCTGAGGATTACACTTTATCGAGGCTCTTTTATTAGACTGGTGTAACTTTGTAGATTTAAGTATATTACTTATTTGGAGTTGTAGAGCCCAGCATTTATAACATTTGGAGACCTAGTTATTTTTGAGGCAATGTAAAAATTCGGGTCGTCAGTTGGTCTGGTCTTCATCAAAATGGTATGTATGAGTTGGTTCTTTTTCTACAAGGGTTTTAAAAAACAATTGTTACGTAACGGGGTTTCGGGAGGCCGTTTGTGAACAATAACAGCAGGACGAAAAATCATCTATCCATCGGCCAATACACCCGTTACGTACAGAGTGTTACAGGACCGCCATGTCGATAATGTCGTGAGAATCTATGTGTAATTGTGTAATTTGGTACTAGTGTTACGGTATTTGCATCAACGTAGCAATAGATATTAGTATCCTATTTCTCATTGTATCAATCATCTATTCTACCAATCCTAGACTCCTAAGTATTGAGATTCTCAACCCCTATGAAAACAAAATATCAATAAATATATATATATATAGCCTTAAAAAGCGAAATTTGACTCAATCTTGCAAAAGTAATTGTAAAAGTCAAGAATTGGTTTAAAATCTCATAAAACACTCAAATAAATTTAAACATAAATAAGGGTAGAACTTGTGTATCAATGGATATTTTAGCATTCGCTAGTACTTGAAAAAAATTCACGAGTGTGGTGTCATATTCCCGTTAAAACACAACCGATACTCCCAATATCCATTACTCGAGACCAGGCCCGTTGCACCAACCGATACCGTGATTTAAAACCACGGAGTTTACTATGGTGTTGATTATGAGGAGACGTTTTCACCTTGGCTCCGTTTGCCTTCTTATCTCTCTAGCTCCCAACCTTGGTTAGCCCTTGTTACAGTTGGGTGTCTTGAATGATCTCCACGAGGAGGCCTATACTGGTAACCACCTGGGTTTGCATACGAGGAGCATACTCAATTTTGTTGTTTTTCGCAAAGCGATTTTTAGTCTTACACAATCTCTTAGAACGTGAATTGGAAAGTTCGGTAATGCAGTCTTGAGATTTGGCATGCGCCGTTGTATGCTACTCGATTCTCTTGTGATCGAGGCAATGTACTATTGATGGTCTCTGTCTGTTAGAAGGATTCTTTACAGGGTGCATTCCAAAGTAAGACAATTCTGTTTTGAGAAGCTCTATGCAAAACAGGCCTCAAGAATGCATTGGCACATATAAACCTGACGACAAATCCAACCCAAAAGAAAAACCGTGCTTACTAGAGACAAAACAACAGTAATGGAACTGCAAAGCAATCATATACATAATCTGCCAGCATAAACCTGATTAACCATTTATTTTAAATGTATACCTGATCAATAACCTTCTCATCATAGAGAACTTGAGTACTTAAGATTGTCAGGGAGGCACCTGAACTCGTTGAGGATATTGTCATCTCAGGAAAAATAAAAACTTGGGTGTATGACCCAAATGGAAATGATGCAGAAAGGTATTCCTCATAATGGCTGTTAAAAACAGAACAGGGAGGAATTCAATGGAGCAGCTGAGAAAGTAACTCGCAGAAGGTAAAATAATCAATTTAAAACAGTCTTCAAAGGAAACAGGGGAAAATGCCATATCAGTAAGAAGCATACCTGAATGCGCTGTGGAAAAATCCGACAGTATGACGCAACTTTGATAGGTAAGCAGGCAAACACATGTACGATAGAAGACCACTGTAGCAATCAGGAAAGACTTCAAATGGTGCAACCGCAAGAGATATCCACCGAGCAGCAACTGGAACATTTAGCCCATAAACATATGTTTTACAAAGGCCATCCTTGCTCAAAACCTGTAACAAATATACATCATGAACGGAATCATGAAAACAAGCTGCATAAGCTGCACAATAAGACAACAATTTCACAGGAGAAGCCATTATCAAAATAGAAATTAAATCAACACCATGTAAAGGTATGCTGTGATCGGAAAAACCCATGGGTAATTTGTACAGCCAAAAAAATCCCTTTGTTGAATATGCAGGAGTGGTTTACATGTATACACATGGTTTGATTTAAATAATTAGATCTAGTAGAAACTAGAAAGTCAGATCTTTTAGGGAACTAGCACATGCTGCACAAGAAGACAACAATTTCTAACTGGAGAAGCCATTTACAAAATAGCACTTTACATGAACACCATGTAAAGATATATGGCGATTGAGAAAATCCATGGGTAATTTGTTGACAACCAAAAAAATCCTTCTATTGACAAAATCCATGAGTAATTTGTACAGCCAAGAAGACCGCAATATCTACTCAACAGAATAGACCATGAAAGTAAACCGGGAAAGTCTACTTTACACATCCCTTAAAAGAGTGTACCATATGCACATAAACCTTAAAAGGGTGTACCATATGCACATATTTTATGGTTCATTCATAACATTTTAATGTGTTTCGTAACTTCTGTTCTAGAATTCATAACTTTTCAACATAACTTTTCAACAGTACGATTCGTAACATTTTCATTATGATTCATAAATCTCGTAACCTTTATACAATTCGCAACATTTTTTCTATAATTCATAACATTTTGGGAGGTGCATATGATACACACCCAAATAAGGGGTGTGTATTGTAGTCTTTCCCCGGTAAACCATCTAGTTTTAAGCAAATAGACATGCGAATCATTGCCCCAAAATCCCTTAGGTTAATAATAGCAGCAAAGAGTCATTCAAACCTTTCCAAACAATTATTTTTTTTTTTTTTTTTTTTTTTGGAACTCTGATTTCTTCACCGTAATATACTCTTTATGGAAATTTACAAATCCAAAACTGGCCAAAATAGCTTCAAATTACCGAATAAATATCAGCAAAACTCAAAAATAGCTATCAATCAAATAACTTAAGCTCTAATACCTATTGTAACATCAACCAACAAATTATATAATCTCTGGGAGTCAAAAGCAAGAATTAAAAAGATTTGCACCATAACATGTCTCCCTTCATCCTATATAAATAGTCCACTTTCACTCTTCCGGACATCTCAAATAGTATCTATATTTTCTACTAAATTGTTCTTTTTTAGATGATTTTGCAGACATAGTGGAAAGTAATTGTGATCTCTTGATTGGTGGAACAAAAATTGACTTTTTGAATTAGATTAAGGGACACTACTGTCAAAACTGAACTATTAAAGTGAGTACCAACACTGAACCAAACACGAGCTCCCCCTTTACACTCCACACTCTCTCCTTCTCTCTCTCTTTACGCCATATCTTTTCACAGCTAGCCATGCTCTGTAGCTATACATGCGCAGACTACCTTCTTCTGACACCTCAAACATGATATCTCAACCAAGACACCTCACAAAGACTCTAGTACATCCACTTTCACCAAGGTCTTCTCAGGCCTCTTCGTCCTCATAGACAGTCAACTTTGACCACAAAATGCATTCCAAGGGGGAGCAGAGCAGTAGGAAGGCAAAGCGAGGGAAGAAATATGGATTCTTTCCCTTTGTTTGAATTGCAAATATCTTCTTCTTCAGCATTATCTTATTTATCCTACTATATACTGCTATCCCCAACATGTATACAGTGGAAATACATGAATCACCTCCCAGGCTCCCAAGCAACATGGAGTTTGACACCAGTCACTCCATACAAGTATCCATCTTACTTAGATATTCCTCCTTTTAAACTTATCTTATTCCATTCTACATGCGTATAAAATGTCTTGTATAGCTGCCCACCGATTGTAAGTCCTTGGTGGAGGATTGTCAAACCAACATTTTTAGTCTCCCAAAGCATTGAAGTTTTTAATGTGTATCGTTTGCATTTATGTCCCCGACAAGTAAAATGAAAATGTTAAAAGTTGGCTACGAGGAGATAACAGCAATGGGAAATGATTCATAAAGCATCATAAAATAAACAAATTTTAACTCGTTTTGCAGACCATTACTGTGGAAAAATACTTAACAGATCTCAAGATTATGCACCCTTCACAACAGGTGATACCATAAACAAAAATACTATCAGAAATGCCCAGACCATCTCAAATATAAATTCCCAACAAACCAGGACCTCTCAAGTCAACAAAGCTATTTACTTCGAGCAACAATTAGCTCAGGTGCTCTCATGCAGTTTTTTTTTTTTTTTAATCTAAATTGGCCCCACAAGAGAAAGACATTAATGTTATGCACCCTTTCTTATCCCACCTCACATGCAGAATAATGTAAATACATTTAAACTCACCTGATAAAGCAACTTTCCATTGCTAACTGCCACAAAATTGTTGGCGACTGTATACTCCAGGTCATAGCTAGACAATTACAAGAGAACCCAAATGAGTAATAGTCGCAACATTACTATCCTACACCAAGTTCAAGCAAATTAGCATTGATCATACCAGCAGCGCTGAGAACTGTCATCCAGACAAGGAAACCAACAGCGTGCACGCCTTATCTGATTATCAGTGTGTAGGATGTTATCCCCAAAATGAATTCCTGTATCAGCTTTCTCTACCCAATAGTCAACCCGAACCAGTTTAACATTCTGCATCCAACATAACCTACATGAGAAACCACAGGCATGTAAACCTCATCACAAGAAATGCTTGGAGTAGAAAGATTTGAGAACGGTTCAATATTCCATATAGCTAAATGCAGTTCACCCTCACAAATTTCCCCTCCGTCATAATTCTCAAAGGTATAGGCAAGCTTGTCAAATAAGCACACATTTGTACGAAATTAAGTTCGAATGCAATTAGAATCACCCAATAGTGACATTGAAGAGCAAAAAAATTTCCATGTTCTTTCTTCTAGGATGAAGTAGATTTCAATCCCCAGGATGATTTCCAGTTTTTCAGTTCACTGTCCAACCATGCTTCGTTTCATTTGTTCGAAAAAGATACGCATGAAGTCACTTGATCTTATTTGGGATCAGACAAACTTGGAAGACAAACCCATCATTAGTCACAAATGAAACTGACCGAAAGACATGATAAAGCATCCACCCAAAAACCAATTGGCAATGAGTGAAAAGGCCGCCCAAGCTCATATACTAGTTTTGAAGGAGATAATTAACCGATGTGGGACAATTTCCAACACTTTCCCTCACGTGCGACCCCCAACTCGCACGTGGAGAGGTCAACAAAAAATCCAGAATACATGGATCACAACAAAACAAAGTGCAACTATGGCACAAGTAAAGGGGAAAAGCCTCCGAAAACCTAGCTATGATACCATGTTAAAACATCCACCTCAAAACCAATTGGCAATGAGTGAAGAGGCCACCCAGGCTTATATACAAGTTTTGGGGGAGATAATTAACTGATGTGAGACAATTTCCAACAAGACGTGTGATTACATATGTGAAGCTCAATGAAGCAGGCATGTAAAGATTGCCCGAAAAGTGTACCGGATGAAGGACTAGTAATAACAACAATAACCTGATCGGGTTCTTCTGGCGAATGCAACCCGCTTTCTGAATTCTGTTGCCCTTGCTCCTCTGACACTGATTTGATGGACTTGGAACACATGATGAGCAAATTAGGAACCAATTCTCTTTCAAGCGATGATAAGTAAACAGAACCTGCAGCATCAGCAGCTGAAGTAGCTGAAGACACTCCGCACCATCTGTTTTCACTGTCTAAAGCCTGATAATGCGGGAAAACTTCGAATAACGCAGGCTCCCCATCAACTGTAACTCTCTCAATAGCCAAATTATCCGCATGCAACCCAACTACTCCATTATCAGGTACCACTATTTCAAGCTCAGTGTAGCTAAATTAAGCCCCAAAAAAAAACACCCCGTTAATCCAAAGCTAAGATTAAAGAAGAAAATCCAAACACTAACTGGAAATACCAAAGATGCCAATCCAAACTTCAACAACCCAAGTAATCTCTATTCCATTAGTAAAAACACTTTCGATGATAAACAAATTTCACATACTCAGCAACATCAGGAAACACAATACACAGAGAACACTGCAAGCTACACGAAAAAAGACGTGCAGATAAATATGTCTTTATGTTTGGTTTGTTATCCGATGGCCCAATCTAAAACACGCGTACCAATCTAAAAGTGTTCAAGCTTGGTTTCGACAGCTAAGCAGCTTAAATATGCGTATAAAGGATTAATTTTTTGTTTATGTAACAATCCAGTCTAGAAGCTTTTTAACGAGCCAAACACTTGGGGTTCATTTAACAGCCTTACTTGAATTTAAACAAAATCAAGATACAAGGGTATAGAGAGAGAGGTAGGGTTTGGGAAGTAATAAAAGAGTACGCACATTGGAAACCTCTGGTTACCAACTAGAGCATGCAGCTCCAGCAAACACAAATAAAACACAAAAACCGAGAGAAAACAATGAATTTACATCAATATGCAAAGGCAATTACTCCCTCCGTCCCAATAAAACCATCCGGTCCGCAAAATGAGAACCTAAAGAAATGCATTTTTATCTCGTAAAATACCAACCTTTTCTGATAAATTAAAATAACTCATACTCCTATCTCGCAACTAGCAGCAAAATTTTCAAATCTTTTCCAACAAAAACGCATTATTTTCAAGTTCACCATCTGTTTTCACTGTCTAAAGGCTGATAATGCGGGAAAACTTTGAATAACGTAGGCTCCCCCTCAACTGTACCTCTCTCAATAGCCAAATTATCCGCATGCAACCCAACTATTCCATTAACAGGTACCTCTATTTCAAGCTCAGTGTAACTAAATTAAGCCAAAAATAAACACCCTGTTAATGCAAGGCTAAGATTACAGAAGAAAATCAAAATACTTACTGGAAAGAGCAAAAATTGACGCCAATCCAAACTTCAGCAACCCAAGTAATCTCTATCCCATTAGTAAAAACCACTTTCGATAATAAACAAATTTAACATACTTAGCAACATAATGAAACACAATACACAAAGAAACACTGCAAGCTACGAAAAGAAACGTGCAGATAAGTATATTGGAAAAAAGCTGAATTAATTTCGGAAACAAGTCGGGTCAAGTGACTAGAAAGTGTGTTCAAACAACAAAAAGTGACTGGTAGGTTGTTCAAGCTTGTTTTGGACACATAATGAAATTCAAATGTCTTTATGTTTGGTTTGTTATCCGACCACCCAATCTCAAACGCGCATACCAATCTAAAAGTTGTTTAAGCTTGCTTTTGACAGCAGATCAGCTTAAGAATACGTATCAAAGATCAGTTTTTTGTTTATGTAACAAGCCAGTCTAGAAGCTTTTTAACGAACCTAACACTTGGGGTTCATTCAACAGCCTAACCTGAGTTTAAACAAAATGAAGTTACAATGGTACAGAGAGAAAGTTAGGGTTTGGGAAGTAATAAAAGAGTACGCACTTTGGAAACCTCTGGTTCCCAACTAAAGAAGCACAATTTAAAAAAAAAACAAAAACGAGAGAAAACAATGAATTACATCAACATATGCAAAGGCAAGTACTCCCTCCGTCCCAAAAAAAGTGTCCCGTCCGCAAACTGAGAACCTAAAGAAATGGATTTTATCACGTAAAATTCTTCTCTCATAAATTAAAACAACACGTACTCCCATCTAGCAACTAGCTGAAAAAATTTCAAATCATTTTCGACAAAGACGCATTATTATTTTCTAAGTCCTCGTTTTGTAGAACCGATAATCTTCTTAGTCTCGAAAAATCTTCGCCGATTACGCGGCAATTCAGAAAGTAACTTGATTTGAAATCAGTGAAAGAGCAGCAATAACAAGAAAATTGGATACACAAGAAGTATGTAGCGAGAGAGAAAGAGACCCGTAGACATGGCGCTTGTCCATGTCGATATTGAGACAGAGCTTCTGGTGACGAACCACTGCTTCTGAATTATCCGCTCTCTGGTCTTCGTTGGTCTTCGGCTTCCGAGGCTTAGCCATTTCTACCGAGAGAAGAGAAGAGAGATCTTGCTAGCTCGATGGGAGAGGGGTCTGGTTTTATAGAGGGAGATGGGAAGGGTGGGGGTTGAGAAGAGGCCGAGAACTCTGGTTTGGATCATTTCTGGTCCCGATGTGCCCTAGCTTCGTTGGGTTGATCTCGCCCGTTTATTATATTGGGTTCTCGATCCAACGGTGAACGTGCTCTTGGATAAATTTGGTGGATCCAAGTGCAGATGTGGTGTTGCATATGCGAGTGCATCACTCTGTATCTTATGCGCCGGGGTGCCCTTCCGCTTTTTTTTTTTAACTTTCTTTTTAAAAAAAAATATAACTTCAAACTCAAATATAATAAAAATAAAAAATATTTTTTAATTTTTTTGCACCGTTTAAAAAATCTCAATAAGATCTATCAAACAAAATTCTTATTGATAGAAAAATATTGTCGTAAACACATAATTTTCAAATTTGAAATTACTTTCTTTTTTAAAAGTTCTTTCTTAAAAAAACTGGAACTCCCATGATACCATAAGGGGAAGAGTTCATTTCTTTTCTTTTCTTTAAATGGGAGTCATTTCTCTTTTAACAATCTCTATCACTATTAAACAGACGGGTGCATAGATAAATTGTTATAATAGCTCAAATTTGTTTGATCTAAGGGTTGATATGTGTTTTCCAACTCTCTTAAGAAAGTGCCCACAATCTTTCAAATATTTCACAAAAATGTCATCTCTTCTTTTTACCCAGCTTCTGTCGTTGTCATATTAAAAATATATATATTCAGCTTCTGTCGTTTGGGTCCCCCGCCTCTCTCTCTCTCGCTCCTGTCATCTTTCGAGTCCCCACCGAGGTCTACAAATCCCATCGGAAGCTAAGCCAAGAAACATTCCTTTTGATTATCAAAAAAAAAAACATTCATTTGGGATTTTTTGATTTATTCTGGGGAACTGGTTGAAAAAAGCTGCGTGAAAGCTAAGCTAAGAAAACTTCGTGAAAGTAAAGGTAATGGGTCTACCAAAGAAACCATTTTGAAAGCCGTGTGAAACATTCCATTGGGATTTTTTTAGGAGTTTTTGGTGTATTGTCTGTTTCTTTCCAGGGTGAAAGTAGTGTTTAAATTTCAATCTAGTTACTGTTTCGGGTGGAATTTGTACCTGTTCCTAGTGTTCAAGAAATTTGAGTGATTTTTTTTATGTGGGTGGGTGAATGTGTTGTTAAATGTTACACATAATCGAGTTTTATTATTTTGACTCATCTTGACGTTCCGTTTTGAATGATAGTTTAGTAGTGTAGTCCACGCTTAGGTCCATGTGTTTTCAGACCCTTCTTTTTATTTTTCTCCCTTCCTTTTTATGTTATCATCAAGTTGTCCATGCCTACATGGGTAGAAATTGATGCAAATCTTGGCAGAAATTGAATTTAAGAATAGCAACTCCATGGGTACATAATTTTCAACAAATGACCCAATGCCAATTGGGGTGGGTAGTGCCTACAAACATTATGCCTCCAGTGATCACTTACACTGAGGTATTTCAACCAAAGCCTGAGTTCTTTGTAGCTTTTTTCGATAGCTATTTTTTTCTCACGGTTTGAACTAATTTTTTTTTACTCTTTATATGGTTAGTTTATGGCGTTTGATAACTATTAGTGATTAAAGTTACCTTGAGGTTTTTGATTTCTGGGTTCTAATATGTTTTTTCATTTTTGTAAATGAGTTTAATAGATGTGGTGGAGGATCCATAGTAGTGTTATTTTAACTTTTTTATTGGGATTCCATAAGTAAATTGATAGTTTTTTTGTAGCTAGTTTAAAAGTTTAGATGGGGGAGTACCATAAGTATGGGTAATTCTCTTTCTTGCAACTAAGAAGAAGATCATATACTACACACTAATGAATTGATTTAGTATTTGAGTCACTAGCTAGCAAGTGTCATAGGCATGAGCAATTCCAACCGAGGTGCGTAGTGCCGTTAGCATGGGCAAGCACTAGTCTCTATTATAAAATAGAAGGGTATGGGGACAAATTGTTGCAACGGCTCAAATTTGTTTGATCCAAAGGTTGATGATGTGTACTGTCCAACTCTCTTAAGAAAGTGCCCATAATCTTTCAAATATTTCACAAAAATGTCATCTCTTCTTTTTACCCAGCTTCTGTCATTAGCATAATAAAAAAAAATATTCCAGCTCCTGTTGTTTGGGTCCCTCTCTCTCTCTCCCTCCTGTCATCTTTCAAATCCCCATCAAGTTCTACAAAATCCCGTCAAAACTATGCCAAGAAACATTCCTTTTGATTATCAAAAAAAAAAACATTCCTTTAAGATTTTTGATTTATTCTAGCGAAATTGGTTGAAGAAAACTGCGTGAAAGCTGGGCCAAGAAAGCTCCATAAAAGCAAAGGTAGTGGGTCTAACAAAGAAACCATTTTTTGAAAGCTGTATGAAACATTCCTTTGGGATCTTTTTTGGGAGTTTTTGGTGTCTGTTTCTTTTCAGGGTATAAGTAGTATTTAAATTTCAATCTAGCTACTGTTTCAGGTGGATTTTATGCATATTCCGAGTGTTCAAGAAATTTGGGTGATTTTTTTGGTATGGGTGGGTGGTTGTGTTGTTAAATGTTACACATAATCAAGTTTTGTTATTTTGACTCCTCTTGACGTTTCGTTTTGAATGATAGTTTAGTAGTGTAGTCTGCACCCAAATTCATGTGTTTCAGACCCTTCTTTTTCTTTTTCTCCCTTCCTTTTTCTATTTCATCGAGTTGCCCGTGCTTACATGTAGGGGTGCAAACGATCCGAGCCGCTCGCGAGCGACTCGAGGCTCGGCTCGACAATGGCTCGACTCA
>BPLS01000145.1:3662910-3686413 GCA_019656275.1 Rhododendron kiyosumense | reverse complement strand
TATATATATAGAGAGAGAGAGAGGGGGGGGGGGGGAGAGAGAGAATGCAGAGTAAATGAAAGGTAAAAAATGAAGAGAAATAGGTTCAATTTAGTAAATGAGAGAGTTATAAGTTTTGGAGAGAGAGAGAGAGAGAAAGAGAATCAATTGATAATGGCTGTAATACCCGTCCCGGATATTTCGGTGTTTCAATTACTTTTAATCTAATTATGCGATTCGGGGTTAGATTGCATGGGTTAGAATTTGTGAAGGTTGGGTGAGTGATATGTTGGTTGGAGCATAAGTGAGCTCATGGTTTCACTTGCGCTAGATAACTTTTCCCTATGCCTTAATCAAATACCCTGGGAGATATTTGATGAGATATTTTCTTTTCTATTGTTGTTTCCTACATGTTGAGAGAGAGAGAGAGATGGGAGGCGGCTAAGAGGAAGGAGAGGAGAGAAGAGGGAATTTCTTGCTTTGCTTGGTTTGAAGTTCTAGGTTGGTAAACCATGCTTTTCTTACCTTGATTCATGCTTCTCTTGTTTGGCGTTGTGATTATAGAACTTGAATTCATGTTTAGTTTGGTGATTCCATGTTGAGTTGGGTTTTAGTTTGAATTCTAAGTAAACATAGGAATTTCACTTGAATCCCAAGGATTTTGTGCTTAGAACACACTTTGATTCATGAATTTGTTAGTCTTGACTAACTGTATGTGATGTATGAGTTTGAGTGGGTTTTTGTGAAGTTTTGGTGTTGCTTTGATGAAGTTTGGATGGGTTATTGTTGGGATTTGGAGTTTTGAGTTGCAAGATGTTCAAATTGAGTTTTTTTATTAAAACTCAGTTAGTATCGATACCTGGTGTGGTTGGTATCGCTACCCTCAGGGCTGGAAACATTTTGCCCAATTGGTATCAATTCCTTGTTTGGTGGTATCACTACCATAGACACAGATTTTGTTGAAACTTTAAACGGGTATAACTCTTTCTTTCGAACTCTGTTTTAGGCAAATTTTATATCAAAATTCCTATACCAGAAGTGTACTTTCCATTGATAGTGGTCTCATGATCTAGTTCTAAGCCAATAAGAAGTTATGACCAAGATAAGACAAGTTGGTCATAAGTTTACAACTGATTTCAAGAATTATATATTTGAACTTTATGCTTGTTTTAGGACACTTCTAGGTGTTGACATGGACATATTTGTATTCGATAAATAGCGTTTAGCTTCTTATTAGCATTATAACTTTATGCCGAGTATTCGTTGAATTCTTAACTAATATGAGTTAACTTGTGACTAGGTAAAGAGCTGACCAACTGGGAGGTGCCAAAACCTTAGTTTGGCATACTTCGATCGACATAAAGATGAGTGTGTTTGATATTGTAACGACCCTGATTTTTTGTCGTTAAAAATTTCGTTAAATATTTGAATTTTATTTGAATTTCCTTAATTTCCTTATAGTTTGTCGTAATTACATTTTTGCCCCTTGAAAAATTATTTCTTGACGCTTTAGTCCGCTTAGCTAGACTAACTAGCTTTTGACCATCCGGTTGGAGTAATCGAACTAGGAAGCTACCTAGTTACTTTTCCTTAACCGCAAATTGACCATTTTGCCCCTCGTGGACCCTTTGAACCTTTTGAACCATAGACTAAGAATTGAATATTCTTTTTCATTTAATTTATTTTGGTTATATTCTTTGTCCATTGGACAATAGATGTTAGGGAAACTATTATCCATTGGATAATAGAAACCCCAATTCTTTATTTTAAAAGTATACTTGATTAAAGTACTATGAATAGTAAAAAGTAACTTTTTGATTACTTTAAAGTACCTTTTTGGATTATTTTATTGTTTAATCTCCCTAGCAACTATTATCCATTGGATAATAAAAGTTAGGGTGGTTATTATCCATTGGGTAAAGGCTAAATCTTTCACCTAGTACATGGATGAATTAATTTAGTCTTTCTTTTTAATTCCCATGTGACAAAGGTACTACTATTTTAATATAAAAGTTGCCAAATCACTATTATCCATTGGACAATAGAAGTTAGAGGATTTATTACCCATTGGTTAATAGCTTTAGTCTTCCAACAAAGTACAAGGATTTTAGTAAACTAATCTTTTTCAAAAATCCCATGGGATGATGTACAATATTTTAATGGAGGATTTTAATACCTAAGATTTCTTAGGTACTCTTTTATTATTCTTAATTGGGATTTTGATCTTCCTAAGATACATGAGTACATGTGTATATATTACTCTAGTACTTGGTTATTTTTATTGGCTATGAACCCATGTGCCTATTGATTTGTTTTAATGGGAAAATCTAGTCTTTTAAAATCTCCCTTTGATCTCTTGGTACAAAAGTAACCTTTGTTTATTGTTTGTATATATATATGTGTGTATGTATGTACTTGAGAGAGAGAGAGAGAGAGAGGAGAGAGAGGCCGAATGGGAGAGGGAGAGAGAGAGAGAGAGAGAGAGAGGAAGGAGGAAAGAGAGAGGAAGATTGGTTGTACCTCCCATGATCTTCTTGATCTTTCAAAATCCTTGGTGTATCTAACTCTCCATTAGACTCCATTGTACTCCTTTGACACCTTGCAAAGGTTTAAACCCTTAGATCTTGTACCAATATCTTTCTTGCCCACCAAGGATCAATCCTAGCCATTCAATTGATCCAAGATCAATATTGGTACAAAAATAGCCATGCAAACCTAGGATTTTCCCTTGATTTGTGCTTAAAAGTTGGATTTGATTTGATATACTTCTTTGAACACCTTGCAACTTCTCAACCCTTTGATCATGTACCATTACAATCTCAACCATCCATTTGATTCAAGAATCCAATCTAAGGACACCATAGGCATGCAACCCTAGGATTCTTGCATTGATCTTCCATGATCTCTTGCCAAGTGTCAAGGTGAGACTTAGAGAGAGGGAGAGGAGAGGGCCAAGCTCTTGCCTATAAATAGAAGGCCATTCTCATGCTTTGAACTCACACCTCAAGCAATAGCTCTTCCTTCTCTCTAGAAACCATTTTCTGTTTTCTGGGCAGCCACTGTCCCGTCGGAAATCCTCTGTTTTCTCCTTCTTAGAGTAATTTTTAGGACCAACTTCCTTCTGGAAAGTTGTAGAGCACTTCGAAACCTTGAAGTTAGGCTCAAGAATCACCCCAATCGGTTAAGAAATGACCCAGATATTGTCATCCGAAGTTCAGTAAAATTTCTGGATTTCTATTTCTGGACAGCTTACTGCCCTTTGCTTTATCGCCATTTTTCTCCAACCTAAGTTCGTTTCTAGGATTAACTTTCTTCACGAGAGTTGTAGAGAATTTCTTGAGCTTCGTTCTAGACCCAAGAACGACTCTATTCGGCCAAAGATTGACCGAGTTACTGCCGTCCGAAGTTCGGTCCAGATTCGCGAGAAATTTCCACCTAGCTTATTCGGCCCCGACTAGTTTCGGATCAAGCTAGGATACCTTTACCCTATTCCTATGTATACGTAAGATCACGTTATCTTCCATTTCAAAGTAAGTTATCTTTATTTACTTTTCATATCAAGTATTTGTATTTTGATCTTTGCAATGGTTATGAACATGCATAGATTGCTTGAGTTACTTGTGATATATTATAGAGTTGGATGATCTTGTTGGATTACGATGAATGATTTGTTGTTTACGTATGTGATATGTCCTACCACGGAGTCTTGCATGTAAACGAGACACGAGAATTGAGAAAGTAGAAACATGACACCTAGGGTGTGTTTGAAACGGTTGAAATGTTTTGAAAACCGCAATGTGGCCGGACTTGCCCATTGTGTGAGGTGTGTGTGTGTATTCCAATGGGAAACCGGAGCAGCGGAACCATTGTGAGGGTGTGTGCCAATGGGAACCCGGAGCGGCGGAACCATTGTGCGTTCCCATGGGAACCCGGAGCAGCGGAACCATGGTGAGGTATAGCTTGGTTATCCGTGGAGAGGAGCCAATGCAATGTGTGCCAATGGAAACCCGGTGCGGCGGAACCATTGTGAGGATACTCGGGAACCCGGAACGGCGGAACCGAGGTTGGGTGTGTATGGCTTGGTTATCCGCGGTTCGGAGCCAATGCTAAAGATTTTTGAAAGGCTTGGTTATCCGCGGTACGGAGCCAATGCAAATGTTTTCAAAAGGTTGTTTTGTAAGTGAAAATGGAGACACGGTCTACGATGAGTCGCGTAGGAGAAACTCTGAAATCTTGGACACCAACGATAGACGATTAATGATGTATGATTGTTAGTATGGTTGTAATTGTTTACCGTCGTAAGGTTGGTGGGTAAGAATTTCCTATTGAGCGTTGTAGCTCACGGTGTTGCCTTGTGGTGACCCTGGCATATTATATTGGTGGCGACGCCGGTATAATGTGTCAGACCTTGTAGATGATCAAGATGGACCGTTCACTTGGAGGCGTCCGGAGCTGAGGAGCTGGCTAGGATGAAGAAGCAAGAGGAGCCGTAGAGTAGGAACCCTAGTTTCCTTTTGTTGTCCTATTTTGTATTTCAAAAGCTCTTACGAGAGTTATGTTGTAATAACGAGCTGGACTCGCTTCATTTTTTATAATAAAATGTTTATTTAACGTACCCTAATTTTGGGGGCGTTACAGATATGGTTATGTTCAACGAGAAATTGCATGGTGGTGATTGTATATTATGCTATTTGAGTTTTAGCTAATAATATACATGCTTATTGGGTATTGATTGTATTCGTTGAAGGTTTGCGAAGTGAGACACACCATGTCGTAAGTCATACCGTCTAATTAACGGTGGTTGGGAGAATAGTGTGCGGGACACAATACCTTGGATACATGGGATGTGGCAGATGTGCCACTGTATGTTGGTGTTTATACACGTGGTTATGCAATTAAGTACTTATGTTGAGTTTGTGTGAATTACATTCAAGTGAGATAATTCCTTCGCGTTTTGTGGTATTTTATTGAACGTATTATATACCTCACACACTCTGATTTTTCTTTTTGGATTGCCAGGTCACAAATGGTCGTAGAGTTGGTCCACTACCGCTCGACATTTTGGGGACACTTGGATTAGTATCTAGTGTTGGTATTTGTGGTCGAGTTGATTGTAGTGGGTCAAATTCTTACTTTTGGTAAACTTATTTCATAACTAATGTTGTTAAGTACTTTATGACTTCAAGTTGTAAATATGTTGGGTGTCTTTTGTACAATGCAAGTTTGTAAGTAGGGAAGTGTTACAATACACACCCCTTATTTGGGTGTGTATCATATGCACCCTCATTGAAATACACTAAAATGTTATGATTCCAAAAATGTTATGAATCTATTGCATAAACCTTAAAAATTTGCTATCAAAAACTTTAAAAGATTTACTAAAGATAACAATTATTCGCATTGGATAGTCTGGTTTTGATTATTTTTTTCAAAAGTTACTTCATGCTTTTTTTACTTTTTGAATTACTCATATTAAGACAAATAAATAATCCAAAAACTTTCGACCCACTCCTAGCAAAAGCAAAAAAAAAAAGGATAAAGAAAAAAAATTCAATAGCAAAATTAGGTCAAACTTGACCTACAATGGATCTTAAATTGCACGATGGACCTAGAAAAAATTTATAGTTTTTTTTTTGAAATGAAAAAAAAAATAGTTTGATCACAAAATTATCTACATGGACAAAAATGCCCATATCAATAACCTATTATGAAAGGAAATTGAGCGGGCACAAAACCTCAAGCATGTCATCCATTTTTTGCCGCTTTTTCAACTTTTGCCTTTATCTTCACTAGGATCTTAATAGCGTGCTCCGCACGTTCGGTCATATTCGTTGGTCATGGATGACGATTATATTCACCACAGATAGTACTTCATTGTAGCTTTCATTCTAATCAATAATCAAAATTTTTTAAAATTGAAAATTAGAGAAGGAAAAATATATTCACCACATAATAGATTCAATAAATTTACATTGGCACACATTTTCACAATGGAAATATAGATTACATCTTGTCTTTACTGTTGAAGATTAAAACTTAAGAATTCATCATACAGAAGCTCAAGTCAAAACAATACTAATAGTTTTCATAAACAGATCATTCAAACCATGAGTACATTTTTTCAAATCCATTTGAGTCGAGTACCAAAAGACGAACATCATCTGGATGCCGGACAGCAACAAGCATGAGATTTGAGTCTTGTAAGTTCAACATAATTTGTAGGATTTGGAGACCTATGGGCTGAAGACTACCCTGAATTTTTGGAATTTCCTAGGTTAACCGTTTCATGCGAACAATAATTCTGTCAATGTTCTCCTTCTGAAGTAAAGGGTGGAAATAAACTGCAAAAAGCTGGAATATTATTGCCATTAAACTCTAAATGGAATAAATCAACCATAAACTTATGTCAATTATGTAAATTTGAAGAGGACCTGGCTCAATGAAGTTTGAGGTGCCTAACATATGCGAATTGTAACGGGTAATGATCAATAAAGATAACTGAAGGCTGCCATGATCTCACCTAGTTTACAAAACACCATTGGAAACGGATTCAGTATATCATTTGACAGGCAAGAAGAACTTAAAATTAAAGAACTTAAACCATGACATTGCTAACCAGATGGAACATTGTTGTCAATGAGATTAGAATTTGCATTCATTGGGCCATACTTAACACGATTCAAGTTTTCGCCTAATATAATAACCTCGAAAATCCATTTGTGCTGGTAGCCAAAGATAACCTTAAATTCTTGTTGCAAGTGATTATCTTCATAAAATTCACCCCACCCATCATTGTTGATGACATGCAAATTCTTACAATATTGATTCAACATCTCTAGTCCTACACTGCGTTGATTGCTCCTTCAAAGTTCCAATTGCTGAAACAACATAAAAGTGAACCTTAAAAACAGAAAACAAAATACAGTTAAACTATCTCTAGATTTCATAGCTACCAAATATCCTAGTAACATCACAACAGCTACCAAAACCAATGTCCTGAATTTGTAACTAATTTGATCTGTTAGTTTATGCACCTCACACTCATGAACACGAATCCATAACCTACATAAAATTTAATTCAACCTGCAGTCTTTCTTATCGTTTCCAGTTTAAAAAAAAAAAAAAGTGTTAAACTAATTTGGAATCTTGTAAATAAAGCCAACTCATAAGGGAAAAATCTAAACTTGTTATGCACCTCACACTCATGAACACAAAACCGTAACCTTCATAAAATGGAATCTAATTTATACCTATCCCAACAACCATACAATAACTACATGTATGTGATTCAGTAAACAAATCACTCATCAAAGGTTTATTAAAAACACCCCTGAACAAACCAACGGGAAGCTAAGTGAGCCACCCTTATAGTCTCCCATAGGAGTCAATCCTTGCCAAGAGCAAAGACTTAAAAAATTACCGCCTGAATGGGGTCATTTGTGTAAGGTTTTTTTTTCCTTGGCGGTTATTTGTTCAGTTGTTTGATCCCCTAATCGGCTATCAGTTGGGTTTAGTATTTGTGGGCTTAAGTCGATTTTATATAATTCGTTATTTATTTGTATTCTTTTACCAGTCCTAATAAAAAATAAAATATCCCTGAACCAAAAACATCAAGAAAAGAAAAGAAGGAAAATATGCCAATTTAGGAGCCTAAATTAAACCCAATTAGAGATTCAAAATTTTGAAGAAATTAAAACCATTCCTCGTTAATCTAGGCCCAATTTCCTTTATTTTCCCTCCCTGAAAATCAAAATATTTTTGAAAAAAAAAAAACCCAACTCCAGAACCAAACTTGTGAGGGAAACGGAAATAATAATCGATGAAAAGAAGCACGCAGAAACGAAAAGAAGGAAACCTCTGTTCTTCTCCGTCGAGCCGATGTGAGCATGTAAAATAGAGACTTCTCCTGGAAGAGGCTCTTGCCGTACTCCCAGTAGTACGCCCTGAACTTGATCTTGACATTCTCCATCATGGACCAGTAATGGTCTCCGTACACCTTGGCCAATCGCTTGCGCCGGGGCAAGCGGCGCTTCAGGACCTCTTTTCGGGTCAGGAACTCGGACCGAGACAAGGCGGCTGTGGGCTGATTCAGGACCTCCTAAATCATTAGTAAGAAGAGAAGAGTCAAGCCGATAAAAAAGAAAAAGAAAAAGAAAAAGAGAAGAGATAAGCAAAAAACAAGAATAAGAAACCTTAAATCGATTTAACAAAACCCTGGAGTAAAAAATTAAGCTAAGATACAAACAACAATACCATTCTGCAAAAGACGAAGAGCTACTCACTGGCGGCGTTGAAACCTCCATCCCGATCTCGTCCTTGCCCTTGCGGAGGCGACTGGTGCAGACTAATAGCAAAGATTTGTGTCCTTTTTTGGGTATGTATTCTCTATCTCTATCTCAAATCTCTATCCCTTTGTTCAAGGGTTTTTCTTGGAACGTGGAGGAGGAAACAGAGGAGACAGAGAGGCACGTCGGCCTGGAGAGAGAGAGAGAGAGTCGTACGCGTGGAGCAGGAGCAGAGGGGCGAAAAGACGAAATCAACCCTACTGAAAATTGGGAATGCCAGCCACTAAAAGACAAAAACATGCCAAAAATTGGGGACACAAACGGAATATTGCTAAAGTCAAAAAACCCAATTTAGTAATTGGAAAATAACCAAAACAGTAGCAAAGGCCCACCACAAAACACGTGAAAAGACGGTAATGCCCCCGAACTTTGCACTGGAGCCTCCCCACCTAGGGACCCAATTGGAAAATTATGGCAAAATTGGCCCGACCATGAAATCAGGATTCCTTCTCCCTTTACCTCGGCTTTGGATAATGGTCCTACTCTTTGATTGAGGGACGTGGATGTCCATTTACCAAATTGGTCAACTGAGGATTGGAATAAGTATGCCCATTTTAACTTTGATTCCATCGAATTAAACATACCTTTATTTCCTTCTTTCTTTTACTATGTATGAAATATTGGGTGACCCATTAGATGCACATTTTGAAAGGACATGAGTTTATGGAATGACTTTGGCATGCCATGTATGGGTATCTATGTTTGGATATGTTGAGGGTTATTTATGGAAAAATTATTATTATTTATGTTTAAAATTGAAGACATGATAGTTAATCCCACAATTTGACTCTGTTATCTTCACACACACACACCCCTTGCGTGAGCAACTGCTTTGTTGACGCTTTGGCAACTTTAGCCTCTGTGATTGAGATTCTTTAGGGATTCAAGATGCACCCCTTAATGATAGAAAAAAGGACCAAGCCTACAATCAAATGTACAGTAGCCATGGAGGAAGACGATGGAAAACCATGAGATGAGGACATCATGAGATTTATTGAAAGCGGTCAATACCCAGCAACCGCCAACACCAAAGACAAGACAACAGTAAGGAGAATAACAACCAAATTTGTGGTATGTGGAGGAAGCTTGTATCGAATAGCCCATTTGAGACCCAACCAGTTGTGTGTAGCCAAGGAAGAAAGCCAAAAGATCAAGAAAGAAATACACGAAGGGATCCGCGGACCCCACATGAATGAACTGATGATAACCAAGAAAATACATGAAGGGAGTGTTTGAGTTCAAACACTATCCGGTAACCTAGAAATAGAAGATAGTTTAAGAGGGTTTAAGGTAATTTATACTACAAAAAATTATACTCCTATTGACGATCAAGGCCTCTGCTTTTACTGAACCCATTTTGCTTACCAGGTCCAACAAAAACAAAACCTGAGATAAGAGCCAAGTTTTGAAAATTCTGGCCGGCCATATTTTTGTTTGATTTTTCCAATCAAGTTCTTGGGTGGGAGAGGCTGCAGTTGTATGTTGGGGGGCATTTGCGTCTTTTCGCTTATTTTGCGGTGGGCCTCTGGCACTGTTTGGCTAATTTTAAAATGACTAATGTGGGTTCCAGACTTTCCAATTATTCTGTATGTGTCCCCCAAAAAGGTATACTATTTTCTCTTTATGCGTCTGGCATTCCAAGATTTGTTCAGGGGCATTTTTGTCTTTCCAACTTCCCACCTCTAACAGTTCATGCGTCTGGTATTCTTCTCTCTCTCTCTCTCTCTCTCTCTCTCTCTCTCTCTCTCTCTCTTTGAGCCGTCGACAGAATCGAAAAGATGGAGAAGATATGGTCGATTGCGACGAGCTCTGTTTATCACGACCAAAGATGATGGAGAGGACTAGCGGTTGGAATAGATCTCGGGGTGACGTACTCATGCGTTGGAGTTTGGGAGCACAACCTTTCCTTTGCTTTTGCGCTCTGCTAATGAGTTTGGTGAGTTGATTTCCTCCTAGGGTTTTGATTTTTTGTTTGCGCTTGGGCAAATTGATCTTGATTTTTCATTCGTCGAAAGGCCAAAGTTCCAATAGAGCATTTGGTTAGACAAGTTAAATAGAAAATAAACACAAAAAAATGCAATCCATAAATAATCGAGACTAGCACAGTACCACCATTACGGAGAAATTTCAGGGATGTGAGAAGTCAGATAAATTACTTCAGGCCAGATGGTACCAAAGGCTTATGTTATTAGGAGTAACATTTAGGGTTTGGTGTCGCCTCCAAGTATTGTTGCGGTTACTACTGTGATCCCCGATGAGTACGATTCGCAATGCAATTGCTGCTATATTTTTCTTGTTTTCATGTGGGTCGAGTCTATTTGAGTTGTCCGATGAGTATTATCTCGGGTAAAGGATTTTGGTTCTAAGAAATTCTTTGCATGCTTAAAGTGAGTTGGATGTTTTGATATACAATGTGTTCAGTTTGGGTCTTCAGTAGAGTCTTGCTATCATTGGGTTTATTCGATTTTGCTATTGTGTGAGTTATGGGTGTGAATGGTTTGTACATTTGTTGATTTCATTCATTAGAAGATGAGTGTTTCTGTGCTTCCGGAGTTTCTTGTAGAAATTTTTGCTTTATTTGGTTATGTTTGCTAGATGTTTCGGTTGTGTATTTCAAATATTGAAATAATTATTTTTTAAAAAGATTTCTATGGTAAACTCAGTTAAATAGAAATTTATAATGTGCATATAAGAAATTCCAATTACTAAGCATAGTTCATAGATAAAGGCACAAAGAAATAGGTTTGTAGTTTAATTTGCAAGTTCATGGGGGACTAGACTTGTGTTTTCGTTGTTGCTTTTGCAATTGATGTAATTGTATTTTTTGAAGCTGATTATTAGAATAATAATAGTTTTTGTTTTTTTGATTCCTAATTCTTGCTCTATGCTGCAGCGCTATAGTTATTGCGAGTCCGTTTGTTCACTGCACTTTTGAAAGGCATCCAACTGCTGGAAAAGGAATGGGTGGCTTTTTTTATGCTTTTACTGTTACAGCTGAAAAAGTTATTATTGTTGTATCGTATCGAGAAGAAGATGATACCACCGTTTACAAACCAGATTGCAAATTCATTCATGATAATGGTGAGTGATTTGCAATGGACATCTTAACTCTCTCTGGGAGTTTTGCTAAAAGCTGTTGTGCACAATTTATTTGTGCGCAACAGCACGCAAGGTATTTGCTTAGTATCTACGTAAATTAATGTTTATATATTCCTGATTTTGGGGTTTTGGGCTCTGCTTAACAATATGGACTTTTGCATTCTGATTATTTTTCTTTCGATTCTTTAGTTTCCTGTGTTCCCTAGGAGCAGATTCCGAATACAGTTATTCAACATGTAGTGTCTAATATGGTTGAGTTGGAAGCAATCTTCGGTGACTTCTAACATGGAATCAGGAAATATGGTTTTTGAGCCTATTCTAGAGGAAGGGGTCTTCAGATTTGATTGTTCTCCGAACCATAGGAATGCGGCATTACTAAGTGTCTCTTTTATTAATTCCAAAGATCAGGATACAACAATGATGGGTAGTTAACAAGTTCCTTCTTATACACCTGTAGGGGGATGAAAACAATTGGTGCCTAGGACAGCACTATCGGCTTATTCATGCCTTTTCACCAGAACCCTAGTTTGTCGCCAGAATCCTAATCTACAAAATAGACAAGGGATGAGCACACCTTTGTTTCTCGTAGCAAAGGCCCTCCGATGCCTAAATTAGTATCATGTACTAGCTGAAAACCCTAATTACCAGTAAGAGAACAATATGAGTGCAAGGTATTGCGTACATTTTGCCTCTAGATTTACCTCGTATTTATAGATTCATGGATGCTTGCTGCCCAAGCATCTCTATTGCCCTAGGATTCCTATCTCGTATAGGAACCTAGATATCTTGGATTCTAATTCCTTTATCAGTTCATTACCTTAGTCCTTTTAAGACTCTTTTCCATAACTGGCCGAACATCCCATTCTCGTTGGGTATCTTTCCCAAGATTTCTGGACCCTTCCAGAGTGTTCCTTGCACCTGAGGCTGCTTTCCCCAGATTTCTCCTCCTGTTCGACCTTCTCGTTGCTGTACAAGCTACTTGAACCAGTGACTTCACATGTCACTGGTTTTTTATCTAACCCTTGGACCAATAACTTCTCATGTTCACTAGTCCAAGGCCCTATATAGACTTCCTAAACTAGTGACTTCTCATGTCACTGGTCCTTATCGCCAACCACCGTATTGCACAGCGACTATCCCTATACCATGGTCCCTCATACCATGAGTTCTTTCCCTGTTCGGCCCGAGTAGTCTATCTTGTCTAGTGACTTCACATGTCACTGGTCCTTTTCAACTACTAGGACCAACGACTTCTCGTATCACCGATCACCGTCTTGCACGGCGGTTCATCTTGTCTTACTTACACCGTGGTCCCACGTACCACTTGCTCGGGCCCTATTTGGGCTTGTTCAGAAATACCTCCCTACAACACCCACTTTTGAATGTGTTCATGGACAACAAATTGTTCAATTGGAGGCCAGTTATATATCATCTTTTATCGCATTCCAACCATTATTTTGTACTTTAATACTTACAATAATATGTTGATGTTCATTTGTGAATTTGTTGTTCATTTCCCTTATGGAATTGGATTTTGGTTCAGTACCTCATTCTATGGAATTGGAGAATTTAGTGGACAACTTGAACGAACAGGGAATAGAGTAAGTCATTTTGGCTTGTGATCATTTTTGAAATTTTTGTTCATTATTCTGTGTACTGAGTAATTATGAAATAAATAGGTTTTTACATGGAATACGAATGCATGGGGTTATGGCCCTGGGACTACATCCTTGTACAATCGCATCCTTGGGTACTAGCTGTTCTTCCAAGCGGTGAGGCACTAGGGGTTCTTGGCGATACTTCGAGACGATGTGAGGTACATGTGAACTTTCGATTCTTGATTTGTGTCTTTTTCATGTATATGACTGTCAATTGGTTAGTGATTCAAGGTCAATCGGTTTTGGTTGAGTAGATTGATTTGCCGAAAGAATTGACTATAAAGTTCATCGCTCCATCACTGTATCATGTCATTACATTTGGTCCATATGCTTCACCAACCGATGTTTTGATATCTTATCTCATGCAGTTGGTAATCTCATTGAGTGCTTGATAGTTGTTCAATTAGATGTTCAATATGAACTTTTTGGATACATTTTTTTTGGCATAGATGCAGAGAGAGTGCCTCCATATCAATATACGTTATTGATTCTATTCTCGATATTTCTCGAATGCATTCTACATTTATTTTTCTTTGGTGACAATTCTCTCAGCATAACATCTCTACATTTTCAATTTTTCTCTTTAATTTGGAAATTCTTAGACGTAAGCATTTTACAATAAATTACCGCAGTGATGCTAACAACTTTGGCTGCTCAAAAGAAAGGGAAAAAGAAGAAAAGATACTGTAAAGACAAAGACATTATCCTCGATCCATCTTTATATAAATGCTTATATTAGATAGCAAAATAGGGCACACCTCTCCCTTTAAACCAAAATTTCCTAATTTTGTTGCCATGTAGATATTGGGGAAAAGCAACTCAAAACCAGCAGTACACTTACCATTGTAGATTGCGATATATAGGCCCTTACATATTGGCCTCTTTATATGTTCGAGAAGGGCATTTGAAGAATTGAGGACAAAAGAGATCTTAATTGGAATATCAATATAGATGCTTTAAATGGTGAAATTTGATACCCTGCAGATTATGGATGTTAGTGCCTGATGTTAGAACACTTTCGAGCTATTTTTATTGTGTAAATATAGGTCATGTAAGTAGTGATGGTAATAGCTATAAAGGTCAGTGTTACATAAACTCTTTCTCTCCAATCTCTGCTTTAATCCAGTGAGATATTTTACACTTTTCAGTTATTAACTATAGACACCCCAATCTGAGCTTCCAGATTAGTTTACTTACAGTATTTGATTCCCCAATGATGAAATGGATCAAGAACACCCCAACAATGATAAGTATTTTGAGCTTTAAGTGTTTGCAAAACCCTTGAACCTAACCTAATCCTAAGCCACTTCTAAAAGCCAAAAACCCTACTGGCACGCGTTGGTTGAAAAGCAGCGTGCGCGGGTCATATTGACGGGTGTTGGTCAACAGTCAAAGCTTGGTTTTTGAGCAACACATGTGTTGGTTTGACTCGCGCGCGAGGGTTTAGGACCTGCGCGCGCTGGTCAAACTGCAAGGTGTGGTCAATGGTCAAAGCTTGACCATTGACCCACGCGTTCCAGGGTGCAACCCTCGCGCGCTAGAGCGTAACCCTCGCGCGCCGGAGCGCAGTGCTTGTTCCCACCAACTTTTTTTGAAGAGGAAACCTAGCCACCAATGCAACCTTAGCCAGCCTCGTGGACTAGCTGAATTCCTCTCTTTGCAGCTCCAACCTAACTCCACGCCCCCTATAAATACCTCCATTGGTCTTCCATCCAAAGGGTTACAAAAATTCAAAAGAGTAAGCACAAGCTCTAGTGCTTTTTCATCCAATTTCATATTCCTCAAAATACTCATTTTTACACCTCAATCATCCTCAACATCAAAACTCAAATTCGTTTCAAACTCCATTTAGGTATAGCATACCTACTATTTTCTGATCTCATCCCTGAGGGGGGCTGGCAGGGCCAAGGCAGGTAATCAATATCAGTCCTGGTCCTAAAGCTGGCAAGGTCTCAAAACCGTTGTGGTAGGAACCGGCGCGCAATGGTCCCAGTCCGTGCCCGCTGGTCCTTGTGGGGATTGGTTTCCTACTGTTTTATGTAGTTTCTTTCATATAGATAACTCTTCAAGTATGTTAATAACTAGTTTACTGCTTTCCTTAGATAAAATTGTTAGCTGTAGTTCAATATGTATTTCTGCTGTTATGGAGTACCCCTGGGATCATTATGAACTTGTCCTAGAACCTAGAAATATGTAAACCAGACACTGGTTAGATGGCTTAGACAAGCGCACGCTAGGGCGCGATGCTTGCGTGCCGGAGTGCAACCCTCGCACGCTGGAGCGCATACTCACGCGCCAGTCTGCCTCTGACCAGTGAGTGGCCTTGCACGGGTAACTTGGTCTTTGATCATTATTTTGTCCCCACACTGTTTATGGGGTGTTTTGTTAGTTTGTAGTGCTTTTTAGCCTTTAAAACTGCTTAGAACTGCCTATCAACTACTATATAAACTGCTTGGTTTGCCTCTTGAGTGAGCACTGGTCATTCCAGAGCCCAGAAGGGAAATAAAATTCAGCCTGCTGGTGGGATGTCAACCTGCGCGCGACTGTATGGGTCTGTCGCGCGATGGTGGACTTACAGGCACGAAGATCCATGCATACAAGTTGGCCACTGTTTTTGACAAACTCATACTAGGGCACTGTTTGATATCCAGTCACAGTTCTGAACTTTATCTCATTTATTTTCCAACATTTCCTATCATCCATGCTATTTTCGATCACATCCTGCAAGCTGTTACAGTTTAATGCCCCATTAACTATTCCCTCGCCCTAATTGGCTAAAAAACTGATTAATCAAACAGAATCATAAACAAACAACGTTTTTTCAAATACCTAAGTAGAGATCGATCTCTGGATTGGGCGAGAATGGGTGCCATAAAACTCTTCACCTCTCGTAACTTGACTCTCGAACCCAGATATGGTTATGACGGACTGGTGTTTTCACTTTTTCAAATCAAACAGCGCAGCGAGTGCTTCAAAATACGGTTCCTTGGGTGTTAGACCTTCACACCTGAGTGGCGACTCTGTATTTGCGAGCGCTTGCCGTCCCGCTTAGCATTCTCTCGAATCGACATTTTTAGAGGAATGAAATCCTTTTTAAAAGGGCACGTTGCCCACAGTGGCGACTTTGCTGGGTATCGAACCTATATTGTTCTATACTTAGAGTTTAATTTGCTTGAGAATAATCCCACAAAAGCTTGTCAAAATAGTGAGCTTCGCTCTGCTAAAGAAAGGATTGGTGATTTAACAAGACCTTGTGTCCGGCTATCCTAACTGTGGCTTTTCCAATTGTTCTCTCGTATAGTTTTTCTAAGTATTGATCAATAAAGAGAGCCAAATTTGAAACGGCATTTGCGAATTTGCAATTCTGTTCCATTAATCAATTTCTTTAGCATCTTCATATGCATTGATGTGGGATAAGCCTCGTTGGAGCGTTTTGGCAAGCCAACACGGTTTACCGGATCCTGGGGACCCCGAATGCCCGACAACCTTCGATGATAATGAGTCATTCTACCGTTCGACTGTTGCTTTGCGGTTACGCGGGTAGTGGAAGGTATATCTTGGGTTTAGTCCGAGGAACGCCCTCAAACCAAAATCGGCCTTCGCATATACAAAACATTAGAACTCTCCAAAATAGGACAGGTACCTACAGGGTAAGATTATTTGCATCTAACCACATATATTGTCTACGTGTTACTGCTTTCCCTATCGCATGCATTGTACATATATACCATTTTGTGTAGGAGCACGTTTAGGGCGGCTTCTAGGTTATCTCTCTTTCGAGTCTGTCTTATGCTTATTAGGACATTGCCATGACCCGATGACGAGTCGTGCATCTTGATGGTGCACGTTATCAATTTTCAAAGTCCTTAGATCAATGAGACTTTGGGAAATCAAGACTTTCTAAGCCCTTAGCTCATACCCAATCGAGGTTTCAAACAAAAAATAAGGAACAACGGAGAGAATGCCGTGATGCTTACACCTCCTTGGTTATCGTGCGCAGCACGTACACCGTTTAGGCTATGGCGCTGTGTTGCCTACGCCGCCCCGGTTCTGGTATCACGTCATCTACACCGAGTTGTTCTGACTCCAAAGTTGAAACTTTGAGAATAGAATAGTCAAAGGCTTAAACTATTTTGACATCCCTTAGGATCAGTTGATCTTTTTAAAAGATACACCCTCGAAAAGATTTCCGAGGATTCTGGCAGCGTCCGAATGTCATGAGACAGACTCGTCTCTAGTTCTAGAGTCTAGGGTTGACACCGACGATGGCAACATGTGCATTGCATTCTAATTGTTGCAGGAATGTCACTGAGCTTGCAATTACTTTACTGTCTAGTTATAAACCATTGCACCAAACAAGAGAGTACCGAAAAGAAGAGTCAAACTTACTTGGGAACGTCTTCAGCATCCGGTTCAGAGGCTTGTTAGGCTAACTTCCCTGTTAGTTGCAACGGAGGTTTCTCCAGGTTCACTGTTGGCCGCCCTACAGTCAGGTTCGCCATCGATATTGCAAAAAGCCACGTCAATGACTTCCCCATCTTCAGCTTCTTCATCAAGCTCCACTGAAAAACCTATCATGGCAGATCAGCAGCAACCGCTCAGTCTTGAAGCCATGCTCACGAACCTCTAAAATAGTATCACTACTATGCAACAGAGGGTCACTTAGACGGATGCTAACATCACTTGCCTGAATAACCTTATCAACACTCGTCTTCCACCAGCGGCCGAAGAGAAAGGCAAGGACGATGAGGACGTGCATGCAGAACCCGTCTTTGTCGAGGATCCAAACCGCGAAGACTGGTTCATCGTTTAGCCCACCCTTAGAGAGGCTCGGGTCTCTGCTCCAAATCCAAACCTCGCTATTGTTAGGCCTGTTCAAAACCCTGACATAACTGCTCTTATGGCCAAGATGACTAAGTTGGAAGAAGCAGTTTCAAAATCTGAGAAGATCAATGCAAGAGAAATTAACCTGGATCGTCTCTGCCTGTACCCTAATGCTAGGCTTCATAATAAATTCAAGATGCCTGATTTGGTTAAGTTCGACGGGAGCGGTGATCCCAAGACTCACCTCTTTGGCTATCATGCTACCATGAAGCTGTTAGAGGTGGAAAGTGAGGCCATGTCTCAGATTTTTGCTTAAACTCTTTCTGGGCCTGCCTTCCATTGGTTTCTATTGCTCGACATCTCCAAAAGAAGAATTTGGGAGGACATAAAGGCTACCTTTGTTGCACAATACAATTATAACTCTCAACTCAAGATGACTACTCGTGAGTTGGAGTCCACCAAAATGGAAGCAAATGAGTGCTTTGCTAATTTCATCAAGCGATGGAGGTGCAAGGCTGCCCTAATGACTGATCGCCCGAGCGAAAGGGATCAGATTTATATCATCTCGCGCAATCTTCAGCCCGACTATGCCAAGAACCTTGTATTGGTTCAAGCATCTGCAAATTTTGAGATTTTCTTTGAGTCTAGTTTAGCCATTAAAGATGCACTACAGAGTGGAATTCTGCCTAAGCGAGAATCTTCCTCACAAAAAGCGAAGTCGTGGCCCTATTCTACAAATAGTAGCGCGCTGTTTGGTATCAGCAACTACTCCAACACAGCTATAAGTGGGAGCGATGCTCCGGCTTTCAACTCCAATCGTGCTGCCGATGTTAATCAAGTTCAAAACGCCCAAAGCTACAGTGCCCGAACCCAACCTCGGAATTTCTCTATATTCGAGGCACCTCTGTCCGCAGTGATGGAAAAACTCGTCAAGTCTGGGCATCTCAAACCCTTGACCCCAACTTCCTCGCCAAAAGTCCTACCTTTTGGTTACAAGCCTCACCTCTTCTGTGCCTTCCACTAAATGCCTGGCCATCCTATTGACACGTGCTATCATCTTCGACATGAGATTCAAGATCTCATTGACAATGGCATAGTTCAAGTTCCACCAAAGCCCAACATCATTTCCAACTCCTTGCCTCAATACAATTCTGACCCTTTGGTTGGTCAGATATCTATCTCTTCCACTCAAATCAACCTTAGCTCCACCATGTTCAACCCTAGCCACTATATCGTCCCAGAATGCCATCCCAAACCAATCGTATCCATCCCGTTCGAACCGGAGATTAACATGATGGCTATAAGTTGGGCAATTAAGGTCTTCACTGCCGACACCTGGATTGACGGTAATAAGGATCTTACAAAAGAGTGGACTGACGAGCTGAGGTCCATTGTTCATGGAAGCACCAAGTAGGTTTGGTTGAAAAAGCTGAGGAAGCCGAAGTGCTGTTGCTTGGGCCTGGATCCTACCTTTCTGTAAAGAAGCCAAGGGTAGCTATAAAAGTTACATTTTGGAATTGCGTCTGTTTTGCATTGACACTTTTGAGTATGAGTCTAACATAGTGTCTGTCAAGTTGTCTAAGTCTAGCTCTAAGTCGAAGGTTGTGCCTCTTGGCCCTCATGTCGTATCTTCTATTCGAGTCTTTTGCTGTACTTGGCAACCCCGATGGGCTTTCTTATGAATGCATTATCTTGCTTCTTGGTACTTCGCTGGCTTTTGAATAAACTTCGATGGGATCATCCCCGAGGAAATGTGTTCCCTAGTCGAAAGGGAAGATGAAAGGCATGCTTAGCCTATTAATTGAAATATTAGTTTTCAAATAAACTTGAAAGATGAGATAGATGCTTGAAAGGTTCAAAGTTGGTTCAATGCTTTCCCCAGAGGAGCAATGCGCCCGGTCAGACAGGCTCAAAGTGTTCATCAATGTTTTGTCATGGTCTCTCAAATGACATGTCTGACGTTGATCCTTGGAGAAAGAAGTATCGAATCTCTTTGTTACCGGGTGCCAAACCTTGTAAAGCAAAACTCAGAAGGTCCAACGCCTCATACCATGTTCAAGTTTGTAAGAACAGCGTTCCACCAAGAACAAGTTAGAAAGTTCAAAATTGGCTTGGGGCGAGGCATGTCAATTGAAACACTTTGGACCCTGTGCTATCAAAGCCATTTTATCTGGGGCTGCGGCTGAAGGTCATCGATCTTGACGACAATAATTCAATATATTGGTCAGCATGGATCAATTCAAAAGCCTTTTCCCTGAGAGAAGCTCGTTGAGCTAAAAACCCCAAGGGCTAGGTGACACAAATGTGATTTTTATTTAAACAAATAATGCCTTGAATCATTTCCTAAATGCGCAACAAATTCCATGACTATTCAAAGCATACAATTAACACAGGTAGGCATGACATGAGATTATTGACCTAACAACATGCTAGAAACGAAATGTTGGGATATGGACAACACTCACTCGAAACTACACTTGACACGTAGACCGTTTAATCTAACTTCATGCAAACAAGTCAAGAAGCACAAACTCTTAGATCAAACCGAACTCTTGCCAATTGAGAACTCAGTGAGCATGTATCAAGTTAAAGAAAAGAGTTCAAAATCTATGAGTAAAAGGAAGGATTGTAAGTAAAAAACTTTATTTATTTTTAAATTTTTCCATTTTCTCATTTTCTCATTTTTTATTCAATTTTCATTGTTTTTGAAATTTTCAAACAAAAACGAAACAAGTAGCACATAAGCTAACCCCTCCCCCCAACTTAAAGCGATACTATGCCCTTATAGCATTAAGAACAAGAGCGAAGAAAGGAAGAGCGAGTGAATGTACCGTCCAAGGGGAATGTCAACCCCTAAATGCCTCGATCAAGTAGGAGGATTTCATGTCAATATCTCGTTCCAGTCAGATTAGATGCTTCCAAGGTTCACTCCTTTGGTTCTGCCAACTCAGAACCATAACTAGTCACACTAGGTCATATCCAAAGCTTTATCGGACTAACAACTGCGGCGCTTAGCCGCACCCATGCTTAGGGCTCCTGAACGCCTCACTAACTCCGACTTTAGATCCAATCCACCAAGGCTAGTGTGGTAGCACATAAACCTTGCACAAGACTTAAGAGAACGACTTTCCACAAAACAATTGACATTAGAAACACCGGCCCGTGTTATCTGGCTTCAAACCAAACAAAAATTAAAAGACAGAAAATAAAGAGAAACACAAAGAATAATTAACAATATTCAAAACAGAATGAAATGCACCATCCAATCATCACGCGATCACACGAGTCATACTTTTCTTCCCATTTCTTACTGGTGGGGTAAGAAATGGGTGGCTATACTAGACCGTTGAGATTTGTTATGCTAGCGCCTGTATAAAATCTATCGCTCGTCCTCGCCAAACAATCAAGTTCAGCGTCCCCTGTGCTCAAAGCATAGTAAGATATGATACAGCCTAGTGCGCACTCCAGGAAATATCATCCTCACCCAAAGACCTAAGCTGCCATCGATAGGGGCAATCTCGGAGAGCATGGATCATTAACGATAAACTATTACAAAGAAAAGCTAATGAAAGCCCTTTTACACTAACACATTGGTGAAATCTTTTACATGTGAGGTGTCTCCAAGATTTTATTAAAAGTAAGATAAACATAAAGAAAATGACAAAACAAAACATGCATAACTAAACAGAACATGATGAAGCAAGAAAGAAAAACAAATATGTACAGTATATACAGATTTAATATCATAACTCGGAGCATCAAAGTCACAACTAGACTCCGCTAAACAATGAAGTCCAGCATCCCCTAAGATCGTAACCAGGCAAGCAACAAGATAGAACTAAGTGCGTTAGTATGGGAATATCAAGGCCTAACCTAAGGATCTATACCGCCCCCGTTGGGGCTAATCTGGAAGACTTGAGTGTTTTACTGTGAATTACTCCTATCAGAAAAGCTAATTAAAGCCCTATATCACCGTTATTAAATATTTTGCCCTTCGAACCGGAGTTGGGCACACGATCCTTCTTTTAGTAGCGGCGTGCGAAGCAACATATACCCAAGTCAATGGTAGGTACCCCCTATCCGGGGGGCCGGGTCTGACAAATAGTTAAGTTCAGCGGTTATGCTTTCGCTCTTCGTGCATGAATAGTGAAAACAACCTAAACCAACGGATTGACCGTGTAAACTGGATCGATCAACTCCTCATCCAGTTCTCCAACTTCAAAAATACCAAGAAACGGTTTAAGCTTTTAACCATTCACTTTAAAAGATTTACCATTAGTTGGATTCAACACATCAATAGCACCATGAGGATAAACATGTTCAGCAACATACGGGCCAGCCCAACAAGAACATAATTTACCAGGAAACAAATGAAGCTTAGAATTGTAAAAGCGTACCTTTTGTCCAACGTCAAAACTTTTCTGGTGAATTCACTTGTCGTGGAAGGCCTTGACTTTTGCTTTGTACATGGCGGTGTTGTCATAAGTATCTCTCCAAATCTCTTCAAGCTCGTTGAGTTAGAGCCTTCTGTGTGCTCCGGCGGCCGGTAAACGAGCCTTGATTGCCTAATATGCTTTGTGTTCAAGCTTGATCGGGAGATGACATGCTTTCCCAAAAACCAAACGATCCGGCGAAATTCCTAAGATAGTTTTGTATGCCGTGCGATAAGCCCACAATGCATCATTTAAACGAAGACTCCAATCTTTACAGTTAGGATTCACAGTCTTTTCCAAGATATGCTTGATTTCCCTATTTGCCAACTCTGCTTGCCCATTTGTTTGCGGATGATAAGCGATGGAGACCTTGTGGGTGATGCCATACTTCTTCATCAAGGCTTCAAAGATGCGATTACAAAAATGAGTGCCTTGGTCGCTTATGATTGCTCTCGGCGTCCCAAAATGTGAAAGAATGTTATCCTTAAGGAACTCCACAACCACCTTGGCATCATTGGTATGCATTGCAATTGCTTCAACCCATTTCGATACATAATCAAACGCCAACAGGATGTACAAATTGCCGAAAGAAATAGGGAACGGTCCCATGAAGTCAATGCCCCAACAATCAAAAATCTCGACCACTAGAATGTTTGTTAATGGCATTTCGTCCTTCCGAGTCACACTTCCAAGTTTTTGATAACGTTCACAAGCGACGCAAAAGTGATAAGCATCATTGTGCAAAGTTGGCTAATAAAACCCACATTGTAGCACCTTGGCGGAAGTCTTCTTAGATGAGTAGTGGCCTCCACAAGCTTCCGAATGGCAAAACTCGAGAATTCTCCGTTTATCCGAATCGAGGACTCAACGGCGCACTATTTGATCTTGGCAATACTTGAAAAGATAAGGGTCGTCATAAGAGAACATTCGTACTACATGAAGGAAACGACGACATTCTTGAGGAGACCAATGCGGTGGTAAGAGACTCGAAGCCAAATAATTCACTATGTCAGCAAACCATGTGTACTTGAAACGGCCAGCAACTGTTCATCCAGGAACGTGTCCATAATAGGAATACTCGAAGTAAGATCCTCAAACTATAACCTCGATAAGTGGTCGGCTACCACATTTTCGACACCTTTCTTGTCCTTGATGGTCAAATTGA
>BPLS01000145.1:3643725-3657910 GCA_019656275.1 Rhododendron kiyosumense | reverse complement strand
ATAATGATTACCTTCCTAGGTCTAAATGGTTCAATAAAGGTTTGGAATAATTCACAAGGTTCAAAGATGGTTGAAAAGGTTCATCTAGGATTAGGAGAATATAACTAGGTTGAAATGGTAATTAGGTTTCTCTAACCAATCGGTTGGAAGCTAATTCTACTTACCAAGTAGGATTTTTAGCCAATAAATATAACTTTAAGATTTTATTTCACTCATTAAGAAAATATACAGGTGCTTCTATAAGCATACTTGTCTTTAGACAAGGACTAGATTGTCCGGTGTGGAAATATACAATTTTGTAAGTCTCAAATCTAATTATGACAGATTATAAAAGTTAAAAGAAAATTTTACTAAGCAATCTAAGACTTAATAAAGAAATATCACATATTTATTTACTAAAAATTTTAGTTGTTACAAACTATCCCCCTTAAACAATTTCGTCCTCGAAATTAGGTGCATGCTCGGATTCGAACAGGTATGGGTAATTTGCTTTTATGGTTTCCTCTTTCTCCCATGTGGTCTCCTCGGATTCGTACCTGTTTGGCTATCTTGTTTTGGATTATCTTCTCACTATGGTCCTGAATCTCTACTGGTTCTTCTTCTTATGTTGCGTCTTCGTCGATGGTGATATCTTCCCGGTTGAGAACATGTGTGGGCAATGCGAGATATTTGCGGAGCATTGAAACGTGGAACATATTATGTACTCTATCTAGCTGTGGCGGCAGTGCTAGACAATATGCAACCTTCCCGATTTTCTCCATGATATCGAAAGGTCCGATGTAGCATGGAGATAACTTTCCCTTTTTCCCAAATCTAATAACTCCTTTCTTTGGTCTGATCTTTAGGAACACATGGCCACCTACTACAAAGGATAATGGTTGGCTCCTTTTCTCCTCATAGCTTTTCTGTCGGCTTTGAACAGTTTAGATCCTTTGTCTAGTCTTGATCTTCTCCGTGGTATCTCGTACTATGTCAGGTCCAGTTAACCCAGTTTCTCCAGCGTCTGTCCAACAGACTGGAGATCGACAAGGTTGACCGTATAGGGCTTTGTATGGTGCCATCTCGATACTGACTTGGTAGCTGTTGTTGTAGTCAAACTCTACCAATGGTAAGTGCTACTCCCAGTTTCCAGAAAAATCCAAGGTACAAGCTCTCAGCATGTCTTCCAGTGTCTATATTGTCCTCTCCGTTTGTCCATCTGACTGTGGGTGGAAGGCCGTACTAAGCCTTACGACCCCGTTTGATAACAGTGATAGATGGATGAGATTCGTAAGGAGATGGGATTAGTAATGAGAAGGGATTGATAATGAGTATGTTTGTTTGGGATGGGATTAGATGATGAGATTATTAATATCATGTTTGTTTAAGATGGGATTGGATTGATAGAAGAAATTGGTAACGAGAAGGGATTGGTAATGAGAAGGGGTTGGGTTCGGACTATGAATACCAAGTCCCACGGGGTATTGCTAATACCCTCTAATCCCCGGCTTCGTAATCCCAACGGACTAAGAATCCGAACCAATTTTGGAAACCAAACGCAGTATTGTTAATACCTTCGGCTTAGTAATCCAATCTCAACCTTTAAGAGCTTTATCAAACAGGGCCTACGTTCGTTCCCAATGCCTTCTGTAATCCTCTCCAAAAGTGTGATACGAATCTTGGATCTCTGTCAGATACTATCAAGATAGGTACTCCATGTAGATGTACAATCTCTCGAATATACAGCAGGCTCAGATGTTCTACCTTCTTTGTCATCTTAACAGGTAGAAAATGAGCAGATTTGGTGAGTCGATCCACAATCACCCAAATAGCAGTGTTGAACTTGACGGACTTGGTAGTCCAGTCACGAAATCCATTGAGATGTGTTCCCACTTCTAGGTCAGAATTGGTAAGGCTTGAAGATCTCTTCTAGGCCGTTGGTGTTCAGCCTTGACTTGCTGACACACTAGACAGGTAGACACGAATTGGGCCACTTCTTTCTTCATTCCTTCCCACCAGTACATCCTTCGCAGATCATGATACATTTTTGTACCGCTAGGGTGGACTACAAAGTTCGAATGGTGAGCCTCTCGGAGTATGGCTTCTCGAAGGGTTCCAATGTTAGGTTCGAACAATTTTCCCTTGAATCTCAGGCTGTTAACATTCTTGATTGTCCATCCAGGTAATGCCTTCTCCTTCGGATTCGAGATCGTATGAACTCGCAATCCTTTTCAAAGGTTTGAGCTAGTAGGATTTCTCAATGGAGGGTCGGTTCTGCAACAAGAGCATACAGACCTGCGTTCCCATTCTCTGATGATGGCCGCAGGTTGAACTCGTTGAGGGTGTCCACCATTTCCCACTCTTTAATGGCTGTTTTGACTTTCTGTGCCCTGTCCTTTCGGTTTAGAGTGTCAGCCACCACGTTGGCCTTGCCGAGGTGATACTGTAGTGTAAACTTGTAGTCTTCCAAGTATTCCATCCATCGACGCTACCTCAGGTTCAACTCTTTCTAAGTGAAAAGATACTTGAGGCTTTTGTGGTCGATAAATACCTTAAATTGTTCTCCCCACAGATAGTAACGCCAGGACTTGAGGGCGAATACTACTGCAACCAATTCTAAGTCATGGGTGGGATAATTCTTCTTGTGTGGTCGAAGTTGCCGAGATCCGTAGGCTACAACTTTGCCATTCTGTATCAATACGCATCCCAAACCGTCTCTTGACGCGTCATAGTAGACTGTATAATCTATACCCTACTCAGGAATGATGAGTATCGGTGCACTCATTAGCCTCTTTTCCAATTCCCTAAAAAATTTCTCACAGGCTTCATTCCAATCCAGCTTCACTCCTTTCTGAGTCAATCTTGTCATTGGCTTGGCTAGAATTGAGAAGTTTTGTATCAATCTTCGGTAATACCCAGCCAATCCTAGAAAACTCCTAATTTCAAATACTGAGGTCAGCTGTTTCCAATTTAGCACTGCTTCGACCTTACTTTCATCCACTGCAATTCCGTTCTTGGATACGACATGCCCCAAAAACTTAACCACTTCCAGCTGAAACTCCGCATTTACTTACTTTGGCATAGAGTTGGCTATCTCAGAGTACTTTTAGTACTATCCGAAGGTGTCCTTCGTGTTCCTCCTTATTGGCGGAGTATATCAAGATGTCATCAATGAAAACCACTACAAATTTGTCTAAGTAGTGCTAAAAGATCTTGTTCATATAAATATTCCAAGGGAGAACCCCTTGAAAATTGTCTTCGATTCTACGAAATACAGAGGTAATCCATGATTTATAGTGATTAAACTACAATTGACAGTCATCTAACAATTCCTATTTCTATTTCACCTGTTCGTTTTTCATGATCAACCAAGATGAAGAATTTGATTCTTCGATCTGTTGCCACCAAGCCTTCAAGCAGCGGGTTCTTTCAACTTCATTCGGACGATTTCGTTCTTGGAGAGACTGAACTCGTCGGCGTGAGTCGATTCACTAATGGAGGTCTCCAATGATTGGTGCACCTCCGGCGTCGGGTGACCTCCCATGGAGTTTCTACCGCCGTTCAACACATCGCTCATCTCATTGCTTTCTAGTCCAGAGAAACAACCCATAACCTCCACTGATTGATCAGTGGGTCTCAAATGGGCTGAAGCCATTATCTCCACCGCTTAGTCTTGAAGCCGCGCACGGTGGAGGGCGCAATTGTTCATCAGAAATGGAGAAGTACTGTCCAGATCTGGTGGAACTTAACACGGTGGTAGTTCAATCCCAAATGTACTTTGAAATTACAGAGGTAAATCCCGGATCTCATCATTTTTGTAAGTTTAGTTCGTACGCTATTGGGTGAAACAATCAGTGAAAAAGTCAAACTAGTCTTGTTCTTAATTGGGTGAAACGTCTAATTCCAATCTGGCCACCGTGAACTTGGTGGTGGTATGGTCGGATTGTGCTGGAAATCACAGTTAACAAAGCCTTTGGTGGCGTGCGTAGAGGTATACCTTGACCTTGTTTCTTGTGTTCAAGAACAAGGTTGAATTATTTGTTCAATATAGAGCTTTGTAGTTGCTTACTTCATGACAAATATTGGGTTTGTTGCTGGACTTTTGGGCCAGTGTACTATTAGTATTTGGGGGTTCAATTCAGGTGCTGCAAACTTCATCATCAGATGTAGTGTAGTTCGACACTGTGACTCATGCCCCTTAGTTACTGGGCACATATTGCCCAATTTGGGGCTCATTTGCTATGCAACTTGTTGTAGAGCTCCATTATTTCCATGATTCTTTGTTTCACTGGCCTAGTTCTTTAGCGTAGTGTGGTGAGACTGGGGTTATCTTTGACTAGATTGGGGTCGTGCTCTGATCGAAAACGGTAACTTCGCGGGTTGTCATCGATTAGATTGGTGGTTGTGCATTGATTGAAAGGGATAGCTTCGCTGTCTGTCATTGATTAGAATGGTGGTCATGCATTGATTGAAAGGGACAACTTGGTTTCACCTGCGGTTCGAGTGCCACAATTCGGTGGTTATGCATTGTTATTGGTCTTGATCTATCCCGCTTTTAGATTATAGTGAGCCTTTGGGATTAGGTTGATGGTGTAGTAGTCCGGATGGAATGGGCGTGGTGTGCAGAGTACTTGGAAGGGTAACCTTGTCGGATGCCGACATCTCTAGTTCGAGCCTCTTCTCAGTGCCTTGTCCATCTGTAGTAGCTATTCTTTTAGAAGTGGGTATTATGCTTGTTACTCTGGGTTCGGTTGGAGTATTAGTATCTTGGATTGATTATCCCATCTCTGGAGTCTATAGTCATTGGTAGTTGGCTAAGAGTGGGTTATGGCGAACCTTAGGCTTGGATGAGGGAGTATTAGGCCGAATGGAATGGGCATGGTGTGCAGGGTGGGGTCCCCTGTCGGATGCCGACATCTCTGGTTCGAGCCTCTTTTTAGTGCCTTGTTCCTCTGTAGTAGCTGTTCAAATTCCCTTGATGCCAATTTGCTATGTTACTGCTAGTCTTTAGTAATGGTTATCATTTGGTCAATTCTGACCGTGACTATTTATGTTATTTCCTAGCCTAGTGGGATGTGCAAGGTAGTAGTTCGCTTTCATGTTATTACTACTCATATCACTACATATGATACCCCGTTGTACTATCCTTCCGCTTATATGGATAGTGCAACGGGGGTATGATCTCAACACACATAGCACTTTTGTTATTTTACTCACTCTACCCTACTCTCCATGCGGGTTGTGTATGGGTTATCGCACTTTTTTCAATCTTCTTTTTTTTTTCCTTTTCTTTTCCTCCTGGGGTATGCCCCTTGTAGGTTGTACATTCGGTTAACTTTTTTTAATTTCAAGCTAATTTACCCAAAAAAAAAACTTGTTCGTGAGACACATGAATACTACCGGAGCGTTGGTCAGCCCGAACGGCATCACCACAAACTCATAGTGTCCGTATCTGGTGCGAAAGGCTGTCTTGGCAATATCTTCATCCCGGATCCTTAGCTGATGATAGCTTGATCGGAGGTCAATTTTAGAGAAACAAGTTGCTCCTCTTAATTGATCATATAGGTCATCGAACCCTGGCAATGGATACCGGTTTTTGATTGTGACTTGATTTAGTTTCCTGTAGTCAATGCATAGTCGAAGTGTCCCTTCTTTCTTCTTTATGAATAGTGCAGGCGCTCCCTATGGTGACGTACTTGGTCTGTTAAAAAAAACTCTCCAACAGCTCTTGCAATATGGTCTTGAGCTCTTTTAGTTCTGCAGGGGCCATTCGGTACGGCGCCATAAAGATTGGTGCGGTTCCAGGTTGGAGTTCTATAGAGAAGTCTATCTCTCTCTGGGGTGGTAAGCCAGCAAGTTCTTCTGGGAAATAATCGGCGTACTCGCAAACGATGTGTCCCAAATCCATCTTGTCGATTTCTTCCATTTGGAGACTAGCTAGCCATCCAAACATTTGATTCTGCCACTTTGATCTTCTCGTCGTTGAATTCATTGTCTTTCTATCCCCTTTAAATTGGAAACGAGTCCCTTCAGGGGTATAAGCCATCACCATCTTCTGATGGCAGTCTATGACCGCTCGTTGTGCTAATAGCCAGTCCATCCCCTGGATTATGTCGAAATCCGCCATCTCGATCACTCTAAGGTCGCAGGTCAGGCGCAGGTTGGCTACTTCTAGCTCGCACCCTCTACACACTAGGTTAACAGCTATACTACCCCCCAATGGTGATGTTACTTTCATACTCGTATTTGGGGGTTCTGTTTCTAGTGCTAGTATGCAAGCAGTTAATATAAATGAGTGCGATGCTTCGGAATCAAACAAAGCTTGTAAGCAGGTATTGTATAATAATAGCGTACCTTGGATCACAGAGGGATCTTGCTCTTGTTTCTCAACCTGTAGCGCAAAGATACGCCCTCCAGTGCATTGTTGGGTCGCCATGGAATGTTTTCCCTTGTTTTGCCCATTCTGCTGCTGCGATGGGCCCCCAGGGTTTTGCTTCACAAAACCAGCCTGTCCAGGTTGTTGGGTCTTCTGATTTCCAAAGCTCTCATTCCTCCCCCTTTGAGGTTGGGGGCAGTCGCACTTAAAGTGGCCGAAAGCTGTAGCACTGAACTGTTGCTATGTCCCGACCACCCCTCTGTGGTTCACCACATCCTGGTGTAGCAGTCCTCCAAGGTTGGTTGCCTTGAGGTGGGTTAGAGGGTTTGGTGGGGTAGGGTCCATGATTGTTGATAGGTGGTTGGGTTTGGATTGGTCCACCCGTGCTGCCAGTCGTCTTCCTCCACTGGGTTTTAAAGTTCATCTCCTCACTCTCTAGTCGGAGGGCACACTTCACCACTTTTGCATAGGTGGTTGTGGTGGCCTCGGTTATCGTGTCGTTAACCAAACCGTATATACGAACCAGCATCTCCGCGGGACTGGCTGTAGAGCCGAAGAATACCGATCGCCCTTGGTCCATGGTGCAGTATCTCGCCCGGGTATGTGCTTCGGTTCCAACGTTATCCAGGACGTTGGAGCGAGGCAGTTATGATGGATGGGTCCCACGGCAGATTCATCGCAACAGCAATTATTTGGATCAGGTCATGTGCTCCGTAACCGTTTTATTCCCTTCGTCATGAATGACGTCACCGAAGCGGTTACCTGAGCGTGATCTCCACGCGTTGGCTTGAAGGCCAAGTAAACCTAGGTCTATAAATACAGAGGGATACTCATTGTGAGAGGTATGTCATTCAACCCTAACCCTAGACCTAAATCTCTCTCCCTACATCTAACTTGATCGTCGGAGGGTCACTGGACAGTCTCAGCCCTAGTGACTTGTTGCAGGTCTTCCATCGGAGCAGGAAAGAGCCCAACCACGCACGCTGTCTAGGTCCTGATAATCCGAACCCCTACAATTGGCGACTCTGCTGGGGACCTAGCCATTAACTTCAACGTCCATTCCACGCTCCTGACTCGAAGATGGTTGAGATCGACGGCGCACAACACGGTGGCGCCGCTCACAGGCTCGGTTCCCTCATGGATCACAGCTTGGCCTCCGGCGGAGCCATCGCCCTTGGAAAGACCCATGTATCCGTCGGAATGGGCACCGGAGCCTCAACTCCGGATGCAGGCCCATCTTCCGAGCTCCACACCTACAGCCGCCACCTCAAGCAGAAGATCGATGACCTAACAACGGTGGTGAAGCGTGACAAACACGTCCGGGACGAGTTGGCGGAGATCAAACACCTCCTCCAGATCTCCCCATCTCATTCTTCCGGGAGTCGTGGCGGAAGAAGGAGTCACCATACCCCTCCCCGCAGCAACGAAGTCGTTCACCTGCTAGAGCACCGATCTCGCCCCTCAATCAAGGATCGTCTCGAGCCGCCAAGGGTAGCGGAAGCCCTAGCCGCAAAAGACACATCGCGCAGGGACCGTTCCCGCTCCCCCATCCAGCCTCAATGGAAACCATCCACCTTCGAGAGGCTCGGTGCCGGAAGCGTCTCCGCCTCCTCCACCCACTGGGTCCGAGCGGGCAAAACAGGCCGAGAGTCTACCCCTAACTTCACAAGGGCAGCCAGGGGAGATGGCGGCCTTATGGAATTTTAAACCAGAGGGGATCGCAAACGCCTGAAGAACTCCAGAGCTAAGAGCCCTATCGTCTCGCACCCTGCAGGCGTCCATAGCAGAAGCCCGATCACTGAGCGCCTCGAGCCTTCCGCTCAAGATAGCTACCAAAAGAATCGCCGTGAGCGTTCCCCACAGAAGTCGGTCAGCGTCCAACCGAAGAGGAAGGAATACGACAGGCTGGATAAGCTTATCCCAACAAAGCGCACAACGACTGAGCGTCCAGACGGTTTCGACCGTTCGATCCAACCTCATCGCGACGCCCGGCTCACACGGCTCATGACCTCCTCATTCACGAAGGAGATTGACTCGGTCACCCCCCCCCCCCCCCCCCCAAAGGATTCACCCAACCCAAGTTTGCTAAGTACGACCGTAAGACCGAGGCCTACACCCATCTAGTCCAGTACAAGCTCGTTATGTCGTTATTCCTTCGGACCGAACCCTCAGACGAGGCCTTCTTGTGCAAGGTGTTTCCTGCAAGCCTCGGCAACCTGGGCCTCACCTGGTTCAATCAACTTCCGGCTCGGTCAATTTCCTCATTCGATTCCCTCTGCGATGCCTTCATGGCCCGGTTCAATACGCCGGCCGTTACTGGGAACTATTCAATGAGATAGAGGGTTGCGATGGCGTCATTTCCGCCCGAGGATTCAAGCTAGGTCTCACCTCCCAGGACGAGCAAGTCTACGACGACCTCGCCCGCCATAAGCCCAACTCTATGAAGGACCTTATGACTCGTATTGAGGGTTGGTGTCAGCTCATCGAATCCAAGGCGGAGAGAGGCATCGGGAAGCCTATGAGTTCAAAGCCTCTGACTACCTCGGTATCCACACCGGTTCTCGCACCTGTCCCAACGCTGAAGAAACAGGTCAACAATATCAAGTAGTAGCAGAGGCGAGGACCGAAGCCAAGCGATTTTAGTGCCGAGAAAACCGTCTTCACCATTCTTATCTACCGAATCATCGACCAAGTGAAGGATCAACCCTTCTTTTCCTTCCCAAATCAAAAGCTCGGCACTGAAAATGGGAAAATTAAGAATCCAATCGTTCGATGCAGTTATCACAACGATCAGGGCCACTTCACCACTGCATGCAAGCCCTTCAAGGCTTACTTGGAGCAGCTTGTTGCGGGTGGCTACCTCGGCAACTTCATCGACCACGAGAAGACAACGGCCCCGGGCACAACATACTGAAACAAACACCGAGGAAGCAGTCCAGACGATCCATGTTATTCACGGTCCCCTAAACTCCGAAGCCGCTCGCCTCCTCAGAGACGAGCTGAATGCGGCCTCTTCCTCCAAACAGGTCATGCTGGTCGGTCCCGAACCAAAGCGCCCGAGGACCGATGACGGCTCTAAGTGGACGATACCATTCACCGAGAAAGATCTCGACCACGTCCAGCTTCCTCACAATGATGCCCTCGTCGTCACGTTACGCATCGGGACTTTCAACGTCCGACGCGTCCTCGTGGACCAAGGCAGCTCGGCCGAAGTCATGTATTACTCTCTGTTCAAGGATCTGAAGATTCCCGACACCGATCTCCGCCCCTCCGAAGTTCCTCTTATCGGCTTCAATGGTGCACCAGTCTGGCCCATCGGAACAGTCACCCTTCCAGTTCGTGCCGGCTCGGTAACTCTTGACATGGAATTTGTGGTGGTCGACGTCCCTAGCCCTTACAACGCGATTGTCGGGCGCACTTGGTTGCATAAGCTTCGGGCGATTGCCTCTACCTATCACCAAGTGATCCGTTTCATCGGCCACAACAGGCGCCAAGAAGACTTGTATGGAGATCAAACTGCGGCTAAGAAGTGCTATGTCAACGCCGTCCGGAGCAGCAAACAGACCTCCCAGGTTAACCTTATCGAAATCCCCGAAGCCCCAATCTTGGAGGACGTCGATAGATCCCCCGACGAAAAGACCGTAGAAGACGTAACCACCATCCCGAAACCGAAGACTGTTCCCGTTTCTTCCTTGTCAGTTCCTCACTAGCGATACTGATCGGAACGAGACGGTAGCTTTTCTCCATCGGAACATCGAAGTGTTCGTTTGGACCCCATATGAGATGCCCAGGGTCGATCCATCCTTCATCTGCCACGAACTCAACATTGACCGAGCCAAACGCCCGGTCGTACAAAAGGCACACCGGTTCTCTCCCGTTCATTCCGAGGCTGTTATCGAAGAAGTCAACCGACTTCTAAATGCAGGGGCAATCCGCAAAGTTCAATACCCCAAATGGTTGGCCAATACTGTAGTGGTGAAGAAGAAGAACGGCAAATGGTGGGTTTGCGTTGACTACTCCAATCTCAACGACGCTTGCCCGAAGGATTTCTTTCCCCTCCCTCAGATTGATCAGCTCGTCGACGCCACAGCCAGCCACGAGCGACTAAGCTTCTTGGACGCCTACCGAGGTTATCATCAGATTGCCATGAGCGAAGGGGATGTCGAGAACACGACCTTCATCACCCCCCACGGTATCTTTGGGTACCTTGTCATGCCCTTCGGTTTGAAGAACGTCGGCGCCACTTTCCAGCGAATGATAACCAAGATGTTCGAGCGCCTATTGGGAGACACGATGCTGGCTTACATCGACGATATGGTGGTCAAAAGCATGCGTGCAAGCGATCACCTAACTCACCTCGCCGAAGTATTCGACGTCCTCAAAAAGCATAAGCTCCGCCTTAACGCCGAGAAATGTGTATTCGGTGTCAGCTCCGGGAAGTTCCTCGGTCACCTCGTTTCCCGATGCGGTATCGAGGCTGACCCGGCCCAAATACGCGCCATCGAGCAACTCTCTGCCCCCCATAACAAAAGAGACGTTCAGCGATTAACCGGCATGGCTGCCGCCTTGAATCGTTTTATAAGTCGCTCTTCGAACAAATGCCACCCATTCTTTGCACTTTTGAAAGGAAGCCGGCGCAGCTTCACCTGGACAGAGGATTGTGACCGGGCCCTCCAGCAGCTGAAAACTTATCTCTCCGAGGCCCCGCTTCTTGTCACCCATCGGGACCAGGAAGATCTGTTCCTCTACCTAGCTGTCTCTTTGCATGCTATAAGCTCGGTACTCGTCCGCCAGGAAGGAAGGGAACATCAGCCTATCTACTACTCAAGTAAGACCATGACTCCTGCCGAGACACGTTACCTTCCCTTGGAAAAGCTTGTACTCGCTCTCGTCTCCACTTCCTGGAAGCTTGCACCTTACTTCCAATCACATCGTATCATTGTCCTAACTGAGTACCCCCTTAAATCTCTCCTTCGGAAGGCCGATCTCTCTAACAGAATCTCATAGTGGGCTGTCGAGCTTGCGAACTTCGAAATCCACTTCCAACCTCGGACAGCTATCAAAGCCCAGGTCCTCGCCGACTTTATCGACGAACTCACTCCAGCTAACGTTCTCGTTTCAACCCCGCCCCCACACCCCGAAGCGGCCCTCCAGGCAATCCCAAGCTCTGCATGGAAGCTTTTCCATGGTGATATCTGGAAGATGTACGTTGATGGCGCCTCCAATAGCCGAGGCACAGGAGCCGGGATCGTACTGCTCTCCCCCTCCGGTGTCCTGCATGAAAGCTTCGTTTCTATAAACTTCCCCGCCTCCAACAACGAGGCCGAGTATGAAGCACTCATTTCTGGCCTCAAGACTGCCCAAGCGCTCGGTATCGAGGAACTTGTGGTCTATAGCGACTCCCAACTTGTCGTTAACCAACTGTCGGCGAAATACGAGGCTCGGGACAACCGAATGCGGACCTACCTCAGCTCCACTATCCAGCTCATCAAGTCTTTTAAGGCCATTCGAGTCGAGCATATCGCTCGCGAACAGAACGCCCAAGCCGATGCACTCGCCGGGCTCGCTTCGGCTTGCTCCTCCTCGGAACATCAATCTATCTTCTTCAGCGCCATTGATAAGCCCAACTTCGAGCTTGAAGTGTAGAGCCATGAAGTCCTTAACATAGATCTCGGACCAAGTTGGATGGATAAAATTCTCAGTTACCTGTGCGATGACACCCTTCCTATCGACAAGAAAGACGCTCACCGACTCCGGAACAAGGCCGCCCTTTTCTGGCTCAATCCCAACGGCAAGCTTTACCGAAGGTCATTTACCGGGCCATACTTACTGGTTGCACACCCTCACCAAGTTCACGGCATCATCGAAGAGCTTCATGCCAGCGATAGCGGTTGTCACTCCGGTGGACGGTCACTCGCCCACCGAGCCATCTCTCAGGGGTATTGGTGGCCAACAATGAAGAAGGATTTCAAAGAATTCGACAGGCGCTGCAAGAAGTGTCAGATGTTTGCCCCCATCATCCATCAACCGGCGCGGGACCTTAGCCCTCTCACCAGCCCTTGGCCCTTCTCCCAATGGGGCATAGATATCATTGTTAAACTCCCGGTTGCTCCAGGCGGATTCAAATTTCTCTTAACTGCAACTGGTTATTTCTCGAAATGGGTCGAAGCCGAGCCCCTGGTTACCATTGAGGAAACCGACGTCATCCGTTTCGTTTGGCGGAACATCATCTCTCGCTTTGGTGTACCGTTCGCCATCATCACAGATAATGGGAAGCAGTTCACAGGGCAAAAGTACCGAGCCCTGTTAGACGAATACGGTATCAAGTGGGACACTTCCACTCCGGCTTATCCCCAGGGCAACGGGCAGGCCGAAGCAGCAAACAAGGCAATCTTATCCGGAATCAAGTGCCGACTTGAATCTCGCCGGGGCAAATGGGCCGAGGAGCTACCCAGAGTACTCTGGGCTATCGCACCACACCTCGGCGATCCACCGGTCGCACTCCTTTCTCCTTGGCATTCGGAATGGAAGTTGTCATCCCTATCCAAGTCGGACTCCCCACCATCCACACTGAGAACATTGACGAATCGGTCAACAATGACAACATCGCTGCCGACCTCGACCTGGTCGAAGAGGAGCATGAGAACGCAAGGATAAAGCTCACCTCATACCATTAAGAGGTCGCCAAGGGCTACAACCGAAGTGTCCGCCTTCGATCTTTCAAACCAGATGATCTTGTTTGGAAAAAGGTTGTGGAAAAGTCCAAGAAAAAGAAGTTAATGCCGAACTGGGAAGGCCCCTACCGAGTCTTAAAGCACCTCGGTTCAGGGAACTACAAGTTAGAAAAGTTGGATGGCTCGCCCATCGCTAAGACATGGAACGCGAATAACCTAAAGAAATTCTATGGCTAGCGCTCGGTTATCTCAAGTCCACTTCTTACATGAATTTCTTTTCCTTTAATGTTAAAGGTGGTACGCTTATGTAATGGCAGCATTCCAGTGCGTTTGAATGAGAATCTCTTTTTTCCTAAGCATTACATGTATTCTGTTTATGCTGCTTTAATTACTTACGCTCGGTTCCTCTTAACCGGACCGTTTCACACCGACTTCAGGGCCTTTGTCCTCCCACAGGTGATACCCTTGGACAAAATTCCCACTAAGTCGCCCCGGCCTCTTCGATCGTTCGGACTTTTGGTCTCTCGCCTTAAGGATACTCGGCTTCCCATCGAGCCCCTTATACCGACCCACCACAGTCTCTCACTACTCGGGCTCGCTGTGTCCCGAACCTATGGCCGACGCCATATCCCTTCGCGACCTAGCCCAAGTCCCCGAGCAGTACTAGCACCTCTCAACGAACATTTTCGTGGATACTGCTTAAGGCTGCACTAGTCCGAAGCAGGGGTATGGAAAGCTGCAAACCACTCTTTATCTACTTCAGACTAGGTCACCCGATTCTCCTTGATTTTTGCTCGACAATTGGAGCTTCAGTTTACAACCCTTTTTTTCTGAATCCATCTGTGCTTCGGATCATGCTCCCGACAACTGTTCGGTAACAGCTTGCGTCAGAAGCACAACCGAAATAGGGGCATCAATACATCATAACAACAATGAAAGTAAGCATAGAGATTTAGAAAAGGAAGGCACCCATTCATAACAGAAACAAAGTTAACATACGATTCAAAATTAAGATCCTACCAAGGACCTGGCTTAGGCCAAAAGTTCGGCGCCAGTCCTGCTAAACTATTACATAAATTCTGGTATGGCAAACTCCATATGCTCAGAGCCGTCCAGCCAAAAACAAGTCAAAATGGACAGAAATGTTCAAAGGGGG
>BPLS01000145.1:3616191-3632949 GCA_019656275.1 Rhododendron kiyosumense | reverse complement strand
TTTTGTATTCATGTTTTATGATATTTGAAGGCTTCCTCTAATGGCGGTGATAATAGTGTTTTCTAAGTTCTCCTACCAAATTTGGAATTCTTCCATTTTTTTTTTTCAATTGGGACTAGAAGTTCAAAGATGACGAAATCAAAGACCGGGGACTCGTTTGCATAGATGTGTTGTCCTTTGGCTGAAAAAATACAAAAATGTTAAGGTAGTAGAATAAAGGAAGAGAGAACATGATAAAACTGGAATTAACGGTTTAAATTCACATCTTATCTTTTATCCTGTAGGAGTAATATTTAAAAAAATGAATATGTGAATTTGAATCATTGATCCCAGTTTTCTGGACACGTTTTCTATTCCTGTATGGGTACTGTCATAATACTTCTTTTGTATTCATGTTTTATGATATTTGAAGGCTTCCTCTAATGGCGGTGATAATAGTGTTTTCTAAGTTCTCCTACCAAATTTGGAATTCTTCCAAATTTTTTTTTCAATTGGGACTAGAAGTTCAAAGATGATGAAATCAAAGTCCGGGGACTCGTTTGCATAGGTGTGTTGTCCTTTGGCTGAAAAAATACAAAAATGTTAAGGTAGTAGAATAAAGGAAGAGAGAACATGATAAAACTGGAATTAATGATTTAAATTCACATCTTATCTTTTATCTTGTATGAGTAATATTTAAAAAAATGAATATGTGAATTTGAATCTGTGATCCCAGTTTTCTGGACACGTTTTCTATTCCTGTATGGGTACTATCTCTCCCTCTAAAAAATAAGATCCCGTCCCTTCCCTTCCATGATCATCCTTCCTGCCTAAACTTCACGCCCAAATCCACACTCTTACCCACTTCAAGAACTTCAAGAATCTCGATATTAACCACTTAATTTGCTCAAGGACGATCTGTATTTGAACTGTCAAGGTTTGCTAATTTTTCGCTCCCTATTCTTTGTCTCTTTGTCACAACTGATTTCCAGTTTGTGATTATTGGGTACTCTTTGTCACTAATGTAAGAGGATTTTTTTGTTTCTTTTTGTGGGTGCTTTTATTGTCTCTGAATTTTATGTTTCTGGGTAGCTGTTGCTCTGACTTCTCTGCCGTCTGTATTTAACTTTGAAGTTGCATGATTGGAATTGGTTCTATGAATAGTTGTTGATTGGAAATCTGTTATTGTTTTCTATTCATTATTTAGGTACTTGTTTGTATGTTTGTTGAACTATTTGAAATACATCCCTGTTAGGCTGTTATCTCTATGCACGTTTTCTTGTCATTGATCAGTAGCAGAACCTATGTGACGTGTTATTTGAATGTTTCTTTTATTAATTTTTCTGATTCTCACTGTGCGTCACTTTAATTTTCAGTCTTTTTCTTTGAAGTTGCTTCCATTTTATTTCTGCTTTCCTTTTTTTTTTTGCCCTTCAAATGATTTGGGCTTCAAGGATATAACTAACAAATGTCTTCGGGTGGTGACTTCTGGTTTTCTAATTCATTTTAATAAAGAAGCACCATTGATTAAGAATTGATGATCTATATGTCCCTCTTCATGCGATGATAGTGGAAAGATTAGATCTTTTCTTCGTGCAGAGTTCTGAGCACATTTTTCTGATTGGCATGTTGCTATAATTTCTTTGTTCATCCAGCAGTTGTTCTCCAGTGGAAAGAGTAGGAATTTGATAGGAAAGAGTAATTGTTTTAACCCTGGCTAAAAGTTTAGATTGACATGTGTGTATGTTGTCTGGCTGTTGTCTTCTGTTTTAGAGGGTGTAAAGTGCTATAGCCCTGATGACTTCGTACTGCTATTATATATTGTCATGTGGCTCCCATTACTAGTACTTTAAACTATGCAGTAAATTGGAAGATTCTTAGTGAGTAATGACGGAAAATGCATCACTTCAAGCATATCTTGCAGGTTGCTGGGGCTAACTTATGGTTTTCTAAAGCAAGTGTAACAGAAAGTCACAGAATGGCAATGAGTCGAGGATTCAGTTTAGATACTTCGGCCCCTAATTATTGGCTGCGTTGCATAACTGATTTGGGATCCATGATGCCCACTGAAATTTAAAAGAAGCCAATTGACACTTCTACCACTTACATGGGAGCTAGTTAGTACGTGGTCATGACTGAAGACCAATGTATTTAAATATGTTGGTATTGCTAATACTTAACCTTCTTTCAACCTTTTGTCACCTATGCAATGTAAGGAGACGATGGTTTTTGACTTAGATTAGGTGAAGGACAAGGTAAGGTAATTTTGAAGAGAGGGGAGGGGGGGGGGGGGGGGGGGATGTTTCTTTTCTTATTAGATGGGGATGGGAAATGTTCAAATCAGCCACTAGAAAGGGATAGCCAATGTCCTGTGTTCGAATTACAAAGTTATATGTTTACATACAGGAATTTGTAAATATTCTCTTGTATTATAAGTATTCCTGCCCTTAATGTCAGCAGAATTGTTTTTAGAGTGGTCAACATGAAGTTGCTGGACTATAATCTAATTTCTCCTGAGAAAAATGTAATTACATGGAATCAGCTCTGCAACACCCACCGCCTGGCTGAACTTTCACCTAATGGCATTCCGCCAAGTGGCTTCTCAGCTGCCTTTCAATGGAGTTCCACATGCCAGCCTCGTGAGGTGGCACATGGCCTAATACGTTTATACTTTTATACCCCACTCCAATGTGCAAGTCCTTTTAACCTTAGTAGCAGGGAGCTCCTAAAATGGTGCCGCTCCCTCCTTGGGAGCCCGCTTTTGCACTTCCAACTAAGGAGCGAGCCTGCTCCTTTCAAAGATGGGAGCTTTGGTATGAGCTTTGTACAGAATAACAGGGATTTATCACTTGGCTCTATTAATTGGTCTTTTATGAACTCATATATCTAGCCCAAGTCATGATATCTTGAAAAGAAAACCATTTATTGTAACACTAGGCCATTTCTTAGACTTGTGGTGGACTTAGCTCATATTTTTACTTCCTAAAATGATTGTACTTTTAAAGTGAATACTCTATCCTAAATTATTTTGATAAAATATGCACACGCTCCTTTCACGCTCCCAACCTTGGGAGCTTCTATATTCCCCCGCTCCCTCACCCGCTACTGCTCCCATTCCGACTTCGTGCAACTAAGCTCTTAATAACTTTAGCAGCATGTCAATGCTCTTAATACTTTGGATAAGGAACCACCCCTTTGGTGGACTTCTCGATCCTGGCCTTCAGCCACGATCTGAGTTTCTTTGCTAAGGAACCCTCAGGAATCAAGCGCCCACCATCAATGGTTGACACTGAGTAACCTTCGAGGTTCCGTTGAGGGGCAATCTATCCCTGAAGCGCCAACTGGGCTTGGAGGAGGGCCCTAGTTGCTCGGGACCAAAGGAAGATTGTGAAATGAAATAAGCATACTTGTCTATAAGCATATGGTCTGCCTTGTGCTCTCTCTTTCTCCACCTTTGGCGGTCATCCTTTGAGCCTTTAGTGTTGCACGAATATGCCAGACTGACCTTAGAGGCTCTTTAGGCCCTCAGTTACCCCGTAGGAAGTTTCTTGGAGTTTATATCCCAGATTTAGGTTCAAGTTCCTTCTTGAATTTAAAACCTTGTTGACCTCTTTGCCTACAAGGAACTGAGATTAGACCAGACAAAAGCACGATTTTGCTTCTATGTTGCTAATATTATGCACCTTGCACATCTCTTTTGATGCTAGACTTATAATTATTGGATGATGTGGCACAGTAGAAGCATCGTTGGTGTTACTATTGACGAAACAAGAATTCAAAGGTGCCAGTGTGACAATGTTATCCAGATTTTGAATACTCCAATGGGAGCAACCATTGAAAATCAACCAAAATAAGCTTACTCTTACTTTGCTTGGTTTGTAGGACTAAGAATTAAGAAATCCACGTATACTTTACTATTTATTTATGTTTTTGGAAAGAGGCCATGGTTCAGTTTGCTGATTTTACTCTGTTTAGTTTCATTTGGACATGGGCCGTGACTCAGCTTGCTGATTTCTGTAGCTGTCTGATTTGTATCCCTGCAACTACTATTTCTTCCTTAGCCTCTAAACCTCAAGTTAATTCTTGTTCATAAAAGCTCTCCAAGGTCATTCTCCACCGACACTTTCCCTGGTTTGCAACTAAATTTTGGTGCAGATGGATGTGGTAATGATAGTGTCAGTGAACAATGCTGAAAACAAATATGTTATTGTAGCCACATGCTCTGAAAAGTTTGATGGAGTTCTGCCATTATGTTTTTGTATGATTTCTGGAACAAATATTTAAGCATAATAGTCTGCTACAATTGCCTTTTCCTTTTCTTTCTTTACAGTGTAGGGCCAACATAAAAGCAGCTTAATGGCTCAGGATACTGTGCCGAATATGGAATCACCTAGACGGCGGTCTGGCCTACTAAGGGATCAAGTCCAGTTGGTTAAGAGAAAGGACTCTGATCGGTATGAGATTGTTCCTATCCAAGATGCTCTTTCGTTTGAGAAGGGTTTCTTCGTAGTAATCCGTGCATGCAAATTGTTGGCTCAAAAGAATGAGGGGATAATTATAGTTGGAGTTGCGGGCCCCTCTGGGGCTGGGAAGACTGTATTTACAGAGAAGTTGTTAAACTTTATGCCCAGCATTGCTGTCATAACAATGGACAACTACAATGATTCAAGCCGTATTATTGATGGCAACTTTGATGGTAAAATTATTTTCTTTGAATTTTATAGACATCTTCTGGCAGTTATATTCTTTTAAGTTATCTGGCCTTAAACTTTTCTGTGAAGAGATTATCCTTCTTTAGTTCATCTGGAATACAGAAGTTTTACATACACTCCTGTGCGTTATTTTCTTAAATTGCTGAGTATTAAAGAGAAGTTTAAAGCCATAAGCACTTTGTTACAAAACTAGTGTGACATAAAGGATCACAAAAGTAAGTGCAGAGGAACCATATTGTACATATCTTAGTTTTGTAAGTATGTGGATTTGGTAATTTTACGTCTGTTGCATAAGATAAGAGGTTGTATGTAATATCATGAACAACTGCTCTTTTTTGGGTAAATTAGCTTGAAATTAAAAAAATGTTAACCGAATATACAGCTTACAAGGGGCATACCCCAGGAGGAAAAGAAAAGGAAAAAAAAAGTGCGATAACCCATCCATAACCCGCATGGAGAGTACAATATCGTAATGTAAGTAAAATAACAAAAGTGCAATGTGTGTTGAGAACTACTATCTATCTAAGCGGAAGGATAGTACAATGGGGTATGATATGAAATGAAATGAACTAATACTTGGCACATCGCGCCAAGTTAGGAAATAAAATAAATAGTCATGGTTAGAAATGACCAAAAGATAACCATCACTGAGGACCTGTAGCAATAGAGCAAGTCGACATCAAGAAAGGCTGAACAACTACTACAGAGGAACAAGGCACAAAGAAGAGGCTAGAACCAAAGATGTTGGCATCGGACAGGGGGCCCCACCTTGCACACCATGCCCATTCCATCCAGCCTAATACTCCCTCATCCAAGCCTAAGGCTGAACAGCTGCTCTTGTTGTTAACATTCTGGTTCCGCCACTGTTTTACCAGTGCCGTTTCCTCTATATGCTTGCTTCTTTTTTGTGGTTTCTTTGTAGCATTAGAAAGTATAGTTGGCATAGCAACAATAAGATGCATTTTGAGTGGAAAGTGACGGCCTGCTTAGTTTGCCTTTCATCTTTTACGAATTTTATGCACTTTAATTTGTTTTAGTTTCCTCTTTAAGTCATAACCGAGCATGCTTTCCCATTGTAGTATTGTAAATAGATTCCGAAATTATTTCAGCATAGATACGTGTTTAATAAAAGCAATTATGGCAGGGCTCTAATAGTTTGCATGTTCTGACTTCTGACACAGACCCACGATTGACTGATTATGACACATTGCTTGAGAATATCCATGGGTTAAAAGAAGGGAAGGCTGTTCAGGTTCCTATATATGATTTTAAGTCTAGCTCTCGGATTGGTTACAGGTTGTGCATCTTTCTTTTTCACGAAGCATAAATTTAATTGTGAGTGTGCATGTGTGTGTGCTTGCTTTCCCTTAATTTTATAGCTTTTGTTGTTTTTGGGGGGCAGGTATGTTTCTCTATGGATAATTGAAGCTCATAAATAAGCTGTTGCTGCAATCGTAGTTAACCGTTTTGGTCTTTGATCGCTGATGTTCAGTGAACCTAGTCTTTTAGTTGAATGAGGTTTATGTGATTCACATGCGCTTTCTTCCCTATTCAATTATGACAGTTATGGCATGGAATTTGCATGGCAATATCGTTCTTGCCCTTCTAAAAAATGAAATCTCTCTTCTGCTACACGCAATGTTTTTGAATTTCTTTCCTTTATTGTTGTCAAGAAAATTCTAAAGATCCTTTGTGAGAACTGCTCTTCTGTGCTTCATACCTGAAGTCTCATCTGTATTCCCATTTCTATGACTTTCATGACCTGTGGTTTTCTTGAATATACACACCTTTATTCAGTATTTTTAATTTTCACTGAAAGTTGTCTGCCCTCAAATCAGGTACCATAACCAAATTCATGTTTTTGACAGGACAATCCAAGTCCCTAGCTCCTGTATTGTGATTATTGAAGGCATATATGCCTTGAGTGAAAGATTACGTCCTTTGCTGGATCTTCGTGTCTCTGTTACTGGTGGAGTACACTTTGACCTAGTCAAACGGGTTTTGAGGGACACTCAACGTGCTGGACAAGAGCCTGAAGAAATAATACATCAAATATCTGAAACGGTTTGCGGACTCTAATAATTTTCAGACATTACTAAAGTATACCTTGAATTGTCTCAAATTCTTTTATATACATCTAGTAGTTCTCATCAACATTCTCTCACACAGGTATATCCTATGTACAAGGCTTTTATAGAGCCAGATCTCCAGACTGCACACGTAAAAATCATCAACAAATTTAATCCGTTCAGCGGATTTCAGAATCCCACTTATATTTTAAAGGTTGACTTTTAAGTAAGGGATGAACTGAAATCTCATGTGCTGTGTGTCCCAATTGTCTGGTCTAACATTTTTGGCCTTTTGTCTAGCACTGAGTGAATGCTTTCTTTTGCTGTAGTCGACAAGGGCCGTTTGTGTGGAGCAAATCAAGGCCGTTCTTTTGGAGGAACACAAGGAAACCACAGAGGAAGCTTATGATATATATCTCCTGCCACCAGGTGAAGATCCTGAAGCATGCCAATCATATTTGAGGATGAGGAACAGGGATGGGAAATACAATCTTATGTTCGAGGTTTGAACACCGAGAACCGAAAGCTTCAGCAGTAGACTAGTATAATCTTGTTCAATTTGTGCAATTAGTCTCAACTGCTGTTTTTTTTTCTAGTGAGCATCATTTAGCGTGTAGATTTGGCTATTGTGTATAGGACCATGCCAATATTTTATTGTTGACTAAATTGTTTCATGGAGATTGACCAAAGAGATCTCTTGGCCATTGGAATGGAAAACATGTTGGGCTTATGACGCTTTTTTCTCTGTATCAGAATTTAGTGGTAGGATGTGTAATGACCTGCACCCAGTGCGTGTTTACTTATATATCCAATAGTTCATTTGTAATCCACTGAAGTGGGACTAGGATTTCACAATCTCCCCCACTTAAGATTGCAATGTCCTGGTTGCGCCTAATGGTCAAACAACTTCCACTCACCAATCAATGTGAGACAAGTACCCGCTTAAGCACGTCAAGCTCGTCCCTTGTCTGGCCCACCCAAGCATGTCTTCTCGCGGGATTCGCCCCATACTTCCGGTTGGTGTAGGCTCTGATATCACCTGTAAAAACCAGCACCCAGCTGGCCTTTGTCCCCACTTCGGCCTGAACCACACGGCCTCAAAAGTTTAACTTCAAGTTAACAAGTAGCCTAGGTGAATCACTTATATCCCATATTGGCGTGGGACTCCTCATCCGATGTGGGATAATTTAGGAGTGATTTCACAGGATACTTGTTGTCTGTTAATATTTATTAGCAAATGTAAATGAGGCACACTAAGGTTGGCTTGCATTGCCTGGTTTTTTGCTCACCGCCTCCTGCATCATTATTTCAGCCTCACCTATTGCTCAAGATTATAGGAAGCTGCAAAACTAATTTATAATCCCAATGAAGTACAGAATGAAGAACTAGATTAACTTTTATGCATTTCTTTCCCGTTGAGTTGTGATGAGGAGTTTTGTATAATTTATAGCTAGAATGGGTTTTCAAGTTCAGAATGACAAATGAAGATGAACTTCTATGCATTTCTTTCGGCATACTGAATAAACTATATCTAGCCATTGAATCGGGACAACGAATCTGTATCATTTAGACAAGAGTTTAGAGAAACACAGGACAACACCCCTAAAATTTTGGCCTAGCCAAATCCAGCTGGATGTAACTACATCTAACCCTTTTTGCATTCAAACTTGTCCCAGGCAGCTCCTTCAGGCATCTTGGGCCTCTTATATTCACCCTTATTGATGCCATGTGGTGCTCCTTCATTGTGATGCCAATTTGGGTTGTAAACAGATTGGTTAGACTCTGCTATATAGGTTATTAAGGAAAATGTGCTCTAGAAGTGCTGCAATGATTGGAGTGAGGGTAAAATTTATGTCTCCTGACCTGTTTCACTTGTTGCTTTCAGGAATGGGTTACGGACAGTCCATTCATCATATCACCAAGAATCACTTTTGAAGTCAGCGTGCGCCTTCTTGGTGGACTGATGGCTTTAGGATATACAATTGCTGCCATTTTGAAAAGATACAGCCATATCTTCTCTGATGATCGAGTATGTGTGAAAATTGATTTGCTAGAACAACTTAACCGGAAGTACATTCAGGTATCATTTCACTTCAGTACTCAGAATTTGTTTGAAGTCCTCTGCAACTGTTTTTGTTTTGCCCTCCTTCAAACCCCCCCCCCCCCCCCCCCCTTCCCCCTATGTTAGTTTGAGATTTCAATACCTGCCGACTTGATGAGATTTGATATTCACATCTGCAGATCATTTATTTTATGCCATGCAGTATTAGATGCCGTTGAACATGGTCCCATGAAAAGCAATGTGTCATTCCTTTACGTATTTTTGTTTCTATGCAAGCAATATATTTACAACAGCTTCTTTGAGAAATATGTGGAAGAAGTCTTCATCTTTCGTTTAAAGTACTCATTCTAATGTACAGTTCCAGAAGTCACTGATTCACAAGAGCAGAGCCACGCTTCATGTTCAATGAGCACAAAAACTCTTGTGAGGCCGTACAAACCATATTTTACAGTTGTAATAATTGAAAAAGTAAAATATTTACAGCAATAATAAGCATAAAAGCTTAAAAATTTGTTGCTAGCATAGAAATTTGATGTGAGAGAGAGAGAGAGAGATCATTGGTGCAAATCAAGATTATAATAATTCAATTACGGCAATTTCATAATTTATATGGCAACATCGTATAACATTTTTCATTTGGATTTTCCCTAACCTCCTCATCTTACAAGTAGAATTTGTTTGAGGCTTACAATTGGCTATAAGAGCATCAGCATCAGGCTTAGCAAATTTTAGAACAAAATATACCTCAAGAGTCACTTTTCCATTTTAGCTGGTCACCTTTTTAAATTTATACTATCAGAATCTAACACTATTCTGTCTCTACTATGTTAAAATTCTTTTTTCCTTTATTCTTTTTACTTATTGATATTTCTAAGAATGCTAATTTATCGGTTGTATTTTTGTAACGTCTATATTTCAATAGTCATATTTTGTGACAGTTATATTGCATCAGTAGAGTATAAGGTGGCCCGATTTTTACCCGCCATCACTTCCCCACTTGTCCGTGCAAAATGGTGACGCTTTTGATATCTTGACGTTTAATTGCAAATCAGTTTGGAAATTGAGTTTGACAGCTGTGACTTGGACTTCTATTTGAAAATCAGGACACTTTGAGATTAAGTGTCGGACACGTGTCTGTGTCCTGTACGTTGCTTCCGACAATGGGACGGTACGAAGAGCCTGATGAAAGGCTGTTTTGAGAGATGGCTAGAAAAGTAGAGTAGAGAGTAACATACATAGCCCGTTCGGCTTAATGTGCTGCTATAATATTTAAATAGGATTCACTCAAGTGGGATTACCAGTACCAAAGAGCTATAAACATATGTAAACTCTAGGCCAGGGAAAAAAGTTCAAGCCAATCTTGTGCAGTACATAAGGATTTTTATTTTAATTTTGATAGCTGTCATGTTGAAATAGATTTTGTTCCCCAGATTTGAACTCCTAATGGGCATAATTATACTTATGTTGTACTGTATAATTAAAACAGCAAACTGTAGGAGAGGTGAACTGCGTAAATTACTTAGCAAAAGTCGGTGGTTGCTGCTTCTACAAGTACTGTCTCTGTCAGATATCGTAACCAAATGAGTTTGATGCCCAAGTCGTTGGCAAGACCCTATGCAATTATGCGACTGTGAACTTGACAGATGCCGGACTCAATTGACAAAATCATTGATTCCGCTGATTGGAAAACAGACCCCATCTTTCAATTTTTGCAGTATATTTGCTACCTACCTACATTGGGATCCAAGTTTACAGAGTGAGGCATATGGAGAAAATAATATCTGCCAATAATATTTCCAGAAATGCTTGCCATGGGGACAAACAGTGATAAAATGCACTCTATTCTTCTTGTTTCAAGTTTTTAGTAAATGTCTCCTCTGCTGAAGCTGCTGGTTTTGGCTTTGTAGTGAACAAAGCAAAATATTTCATCTGTCAAGTTAAATCCATCCATCTTTGTAGGTGCAAGGAAGGGACCGCATGTATGTCAAATTTATTACGGAGCAGCTGGGTTTAGACGGCTCGTATATTGCTCACACATATATTGAACAAATTCAACGGGAGAAGCTTGTTAATGATGTTATGGTATGAGTCTCTTGGACTGATTGTACTTTTTGATGTGCTCGGACCTTATGGATTCGACCTACAGGCATTGCCAGATGATCTGAAGACAAAGTTAAGCATAGATGATGATTTGGTTTCAAGCCCCAGAGAAGCTCTCTCTAGAGCTTCTGCAGATTGCAGAATGAAATATCTCAAACGGTAATTCCCCATCACAGAGATTTCAGCTCCAACTTTTGTATAAAGAACAATCTGGCTGAAGATGTCAGAAGTGTTCTATTATCTTATTTATCAGTATTATCTGGTTTGTAGTGACTTGTTAGGTGTTTTAGGCTCTGTTGGGGCTGAAAATGTTTTCCCCACAAATGTTTTTAAAATTTTCAGTGTTTGGTTGCACACAAGTTGCAGGAACCATTTTTACAAGGAAAATATTTTGCATCAAATGGACGTAAATTGACTCAAGGCTGTGAACTCTGGAAGTATTTTTACAGGTTTTCCTCAACTTTTGTGAACTCCGGACATAAATCCACTTGGAAAGGAGAGTTGATCCACTGTGCATGCAAGGCACCAGAGTGAAGCTCTCCATATATACACATAACACATGTATAGTTCCCAACTAAGAAGCACGGATACTCTATTTTGGCCTCCGTATCACGTACCGTACGCGTATCGGATACGGATACGCTCGGATACGCTCCGGATACGTATCCGATACGTTTTTTAAAGTATCCGATTTTCAAATTTATTTTTTGGTGTTCCGATACGTTTTGGATACGCTCGGATACGTTACGGATACGCTCGGATACGTTACGGATACGTTCGGGGGTCAATTTGTTATTACTTAAAACATATGGGTTTGAACTGTAATTAGGGCTATTTAATCTAATTCCCTGACGAGAAAAAGCAGACGAAAAGAAAAGAAAAAAGCAGAAACGAAAGGGGAAGAAAGCTATCCATCTCTAGGTGTCGTCTCTCATCTCTCGTTCTTGTAAGCTCTCCTCTCTCTCTCTCTCGTCTCTCTCATCTCATCTCTCTCTTCTCTATCGTCTCACTTTTCTCTCCATCTCTCTCGTCTGTATTGTCTCTCTCTCTCTCTCTCTCTCTCTCTCTCTCGTTTGTAACATATGCATACATATATGTATATATATACACACATAAACAACGCTGTATAGATTAGCTAGTAACTACTGACCTACTGTTGTCGTCTGTTTTTTTTTTTTTTTTATGACAGTATATTTAATCCTAATGGAATATTATTTTTATTTTTTTTTATATTCAACGTATCCCCAACGTATCGTATCCTACATTTTGAAAAAATCACGTATCTGCGTATCCGTATCGTATCGTATCCGTATCTCGTATCCGTATCCGTGCTACTTAGGTTCCCAACTATCTCCCTCTTTGAAGCTCATGAGGGAACTTGTTTTAATCAGAAGTTTTAACAATACTTATTTTATGCATAAGTAATTTTACATGAAAGTTTGTTATGTGAAAGAGTTTACATCGTAACAAACGGAGCGTTAATGTTATCTCTCCTCAAAACTTACACATTGGTGGTGTTTTCTTTTGGCAGCAGTATGTCACACTCATATTCAACCCAAAGAGACAAGAATCTGTCCAAGTTGACAAAGCTTGCTGTTAATACAAGAAGATACGATGGAAGAACCCCAGATTCACCAGCAACATCAGTTGCTAACCAGGTGATTATATCTCTTTCTTGAGAAGCTACTTGCTCAAATTAGTAACCAACTTTGAAGCATGCACTTCTCAATTAGTGTAACCTGAAGTATTTAGGAGAGCAAGTATAGGAAAAGTTGAACCTGTGAGCTGTTTTGTTTGTTTTCTCGTCTCTTTCTTGATGTTCCAAACCGGGGGGCAGAACGGAAAGTGTTATTTTCCCCCTCCTTCCCATTTCTTTCTGCAGGTTCCAAACATGGGAGGAAGGAGAATAGTTTCTTTCCATTTCTTTCTTCAGATTCCAAACACAGCGTCAATTTACTTTTCTTTGTTGTGCTCTGTTACATGCTCCATACATATTTCTTAGTTCAATCCATTAAAATTTGCCAGACGGGAGGCGAGCGATATAATTTTGTTTCCAGTGTACTGAGAATTAAATAATAAAAGCAACAAGAAAAGAGGAAAAGGAACCAGCGATAGAATTTTGTTTCCAGTCTGCGAATGAAATAGTAAAAGCAACAAGAAAAGAGGAAAAGGAACTGGGACAACTTTTGTGGTGAATCCCACCTACGCCAACAGTAAATCACTGCCACATATCTACAAACAATCTGCCCTCTACACTGCGCTTTTTATTATCTTCAGTGCTATTGTTTTCTCGTTTTGTCAAATGACCAGATGGAGCATCAATTCTCACTGCATGAACTCATCTGTTGATTGTTTCAGGGAATCATTACCCAACTCTCAGAACAAATTTCAACCCTGAATGAGAGGATGGATGATTTTACATCACGTATCGAAGAACTAAATTCAAAGTTATCCGTCAGGAAAGTTTCTGCTAGCCAACAAAATTTGGCTTTGCAGGCTGAAGCCTGCAACAGCTATGCACCAAATTCTCTTTTCATGGCCGGCGTAAACAATGGTTCATTGACTGGTTTGATGATACCCAATTCAGCATCTTCTTCCCAATTAGCAAAGGAGTCCCCACTCATGGAAGAAGTAAGTGGAATGCATCCTATTTCTTTCTTTTCATCTTGGTTAGAAGAAAGAAGAAAATAGGTGACTGGCACATACAGATTCTATTGTTTTTAGTTTAGCCATCTGCAAGTGAAATTGGCATGAATAAATAATAGGTGCGATGATTATCTAAAGCATCTCCAGAAAATGTCCTGATTAAAACACTTCGTGTAGAAATTCCAGTTTTACCTTCCAATGGATGTTTGGACTTCAGTTTCTTGGTGTGGATAATTAGTTATGCTAAGCAGGTGGCAGCACTGTCGAATTTTGGGTATGGAAGTATATCTTTAGAAACAAAAAGTTGGTTGTTGGGTGGAACAGAGTTGAATGGACCTGTGCTCAACAATTCGTTGAAGAGGAGTGTCCATGTTTAAAAGGAAATTAAGAGCAGTTCTTGGGCATTGGGCAATCAATTATTACATCCTATTTTCTTTGTCCTTTCTGGAGAGAGTGGTTTTGTGGAAGTTCCTATAAGACATTAAGACGTGTTGTAGAGGGCTGAGGTGGGAATATCAAAAAATTGGAAGGTCCTGCCCGAATGTTATAAATGAAAGAGGAGCAGCAAATTTTCCCTCCTTATGTGCTGTCATGGACGGATATTCTCCCTTTTGATATTTAAGAATGGAAATACCATGGACATAAAGGTAAACATGTGGACGTAAAATATCTCTGTAGCCTCTGTCAGAAACAAATTTGTGTTCTAGCTTCTTCTATCTTTTTACTATACCTCATGTGTTGGTCTTTTCCCAAAGAGATGTGGAAAGATTTGTAAGTGTGGTGCAGTCCCAGATACTTGAACTACCTTTCATTTCATGCTTCAACTTTCAAAAACGTAGCCCTTGACAACGTCAAATATATGTATATATAATTTATGTGTACAGGGTTATTGTCCCTAGAAAATGGACTAAAAAAGCTTCTAATGCTATCAAAAAAATTCCATGAATGCATTTTATAATTTGGCTTTGAACATCAATGGCTTGCCTGTTCCGTGTGCTGAACTTTACTATATAGTTTGAAGGGTTGGCCAAATTTCACTTGCATATCTGGGCTTTTGCAAAATTTATAGCTTTACTCGTGACACTAAAATAGCAATTTATAATATTGTTGTGAAGGTGTTAAACATACTGTAGATTTCTAATTTAAATGTTAAAAAGATTTTGCCTTTTCATTTCTTTACTTCTGACTGCTTAACCATTTCCTGAACAGGTGTTACTTATTGCACGTGGTCAACGTCAGGTCATGCATCAGATAGACAATCTGAGCAATCTTTTAAATGAGTACCAACGAGAGAGGTCTCGTGAGGGAAGAACAGATGTGACAAGCAGAACAATAGATGTCGAGTCCATTGGAGTTTCTATAATTCTAACTTTGGCTATTGGTGGGCTTGGCATCTTTTTGTTCCGGTCCCTCTCCTCACAAAAGTGATTTCCCACTTAGAAATCTCGTTTTGCTCCTCTGAAATATGTATATATTGCACTCGTGCTGCTGCTACTGCGGGCCTGCAGCTGTTATACTCATGGTGCCAATCCTTATCCCCAGAGAGAGAGAGAGAGATGCAAGCTTCCAATTTGAGAACGGGAGCCAAGTCAAATGGTTCAAGCTTCTCTTTGTCAGTATATTGAAAGAACACGTATGCAAAATAGGATCTATGGTGTTCAATGAAGTTGTAATAGAATGTGTATCGGGATTTCACGTAGTTGAAATAAGGGAAATTTTCAAAAAACCCCCTCCATCTACCGCCAAAAATCAAGGACCCCCCTTCATCTACCAATTGAATCAAGGAACCTCCTCCATCTTTTTTCAATTTGCAATATCCCCCATTTTAACAGTTCTGTTAACAAAATTAATGGGAAAAAAATATTTCACATTTTAACTCCCTTAAATGCCCCTCTCCCCTATTATTCTTATTTGGGTAAAGAAAATATATCTATTCTCCTACTCCCCTCCCCAACGTCTTCTTCCTCCTCGCCGACATCAGCTGAACAAAGAAAATCTAGCCCAAAAGCCATTTTGCACAAGTATCTCGGAATATTAGGACTAGCTCAAAAGAAATGGCTACCGTTAACCAAAATCCAAGCTAAAGATTAAAGCTAGGTGCTACCATTAAACAAAAGATAACAATCATAACATTGTACGTTCTCCGATTCATATCCAATCACAAAATCCAACAGTCATAGTTTTTTCTGTTAATGAGCCTTGACTCTTTACACTGACGCCGACAACCGTTCTCTCTCCGCTCCAGTCTACCCCAACCTACATGTTGTAGCACAGGTTTCTGCTATTTTTTCCCAAGAAAATTTTGGGCACTTTCTCAGAAAATTCCGATTTTGCGACCAAACATACATAGTAGTCGATCTATGTGTATTGTAATTATTGGAAAATATATATTTACGATCTACACTCGAGTCCTTGTTGAGCAAGCAAAGGCTAGCTGAGTTTTGTTTACTTCTGATTGTCAGTAGCTGAAGAGAAGGTAGGAAGTTTATGTAGTGGCAAGTTTATTCGATTTCAAAGGAAGTTTAGGGGTTTTCGAAGAAGAGAAATCATGGTAGAATTCGAGAGTTCGGTTTTTGAGAAGCGAGTGTGCATGTCTTCGTCTGGTGAACAATTGATGATATTGCCAGCGCCACCATTTAGGAGGACTTTGGATTTTAGGGTTAATGGGGTAATATCGACCTTTTACGTTTTTCGTTAATCAGATCTGTTAAAATGTGGGACATTGCAAATTGAAAAAAGATGGAGGAGGGTCCTTGATTCATTTGGTAGATGGAGGGGGGTCTTTGATTTTTGGTGGTAAATGGAGGGGGTTTTTTGAAAATTCCCCTTGAAATAAGGTCTCTACAGGACTTCTATGTAAACTCTTTGGTGGCTGTAGGTACAGTGCTGTTATGGGTACAGATCCCACATTTGTATCCATGCGTATAGATCCATTTCAGAACCATTTCGTATCTTACAAAAATAATTGGAGCTGTTCTCTTTGTTTAAGGTCTTTGTAATAAAAAAACTCAATCGAATATCGGTAGAGGCATTTATGAAACATCTAAGTTTGCTTGGGACATAGTTGGATGTTTTATAAACGCTCTTGACAATCTGATTGAGTGGGGTGTTTAAGCGCTAAGTTTACAATTACTTCTCCTACTCCTCTCTTCCCCAAACTCTAAACGCTGCCCCCGCCCCGCCCCGCCCC
>BPLS01000145.1:3604941-3616091 GCA_019656275.1 Rhododendron kiyosumense | reverse complement strand
CCTCCTTCCCCTCCCCCTCCCCCTCCCCTCGAGGTTTTAAATCCTTATGTGGTGGCAGGAGGGAAGGGGTTTCTCTCCCTCGCGAGTGATCTCCCTCTCCTGATCCTAGATCCAAGAGTTTTCTCTCTTTTCCTCCATCACCCCCATCCTCTTCCCCATACCACCAGCACCAACTGCCTCTCTCCACCGCTCCTTCTCCAATGATTCCACCGCATTGCTCGGCGGTTTGTCTTGGGTTTTTGTCGTTGTGGTCGCTGGACATTGTTTTGTGTGGCTCGTGGTCACTAGAGGTGAGTCTTGCGGTCGGAGATGGAGCCTTGGCTACAGGATAATCTATGATGGTGTAACTCGTCCCTAACTCAGTGTGACTTGGTGTGACTCAATGGGGGATTTAGTGGGCTACTTGGATGACTTGTTACCAGTTATTGATTGGTTGTTTCTTTTTTCTTTTTTAGATTAGGTTGTAGCTTTCTATGTTCGTGTGAAGGATTGTTCTACTTGTTTTGTTGGGTCTCAAATAGGAGGTCGTCGTTATTTGGTTTGTCCTATCCTTGTGTGGCCTTTTCTTCCCCTTCATGGGACTTTCTCATTTCTTTGGGGGTTGTGTGGAGTGTTTTAATGTGATGGCAGTGAGTTTTCTAGAGTGGTGGCAATTCTGTGGCTCTATGGTAGCCTAGAATGTAGTGGTTTGTTTCTTCCTTTTACAGGGATACTTTTTTTATTAGGTAAACCAACTTGAAATATAAAAAAGATTAAGCGAATATATAGCCTACAAGGGGTATATCCCAGGAGGAAAACAAAACAAAACAAAACAAAATTTACATTAAATTTGACTACACCAAGGCGAAAAGGCTATATAGCGGTAAAAGTTGTAAATAATGAATGTTTCAATCCCCTCTAGATAGAGGGAAAGGAAACACACGACAAAAGGCTTATTGCAGCCCTGATTTGCATCGAGCATTAACTCGTAGTAACTGAGAGCCAACTTGCAGCAAGACTTTGAACCAATCCATACACTAGACATTTGGACCGGACACATCAGAGCAGATATAGCAGTTTGGAGCTCTACCATAGGAAACTGCAGCAGTAGTAGCTAACTGCTGCCATTACAGCAAAACAATAGGAGCCAACGGCCACAGAAAATAGAAAACAATAGCTGTAGAATACATATATGAACAACAGCAGACAGCAACAGCTGGATTTAGCATCAACACTATCCACCAAAGCCCATTTGTGACAGCAAAACAGCAACTATTCTGGACAGTGTCAGATTCATACCAAACTGCCATAGCAGCAACCAAGAACTACCATAGCAGTAGCAGCAGAGACAACAAAGCAGTGGTAGATCAGTCCACCATAACAATTCAGAATAGAGCAATAGCAGTAGAACACCATACAATTTAGTCCACCACAGCAGCACTACTACCAGAGCAGTCCACCAAATTAACCACTTGAGCACGAATAGAGCTAAAGTAGCAGCACAGTAGCCAACACTAGCAATCTGTTAAAACAATAATCAATATACAGAGGACATCCCCCTCTGCAAAGGGAGATCCCAACAACAGCCCTTGATGGTTAGGCATATATTACGAAATAAAACTCAGCTTGCTGGACAATACAAGGATGTAGCCAGTTACACAGCTAACTAGTACCACAGAAGTAGTAACAGACAAGCATAATAGCAGCAATGTGATGCACAAGGAAGTAGCCACAGCTTGTGATCACTGGGCAATACACACCAGTTACACAGCTAACTAGTACCACATAAGCAAAGCATAGTAGCAGCAGTGGTATACACCAACTTGGATTAAAGATAGCATCTCTAACAAGAAATGATCAGAAAATATAAGAGCAGAAAAAAACAGCTACAATACTAGACAGTAGCAACTACAACTCCTGAAGGCAGCTATGAGTGCTCACACCTACAACAACTACAACTCCTGAAGGCAGCTATGAGTGCTCACACCTACAACTCCTTTGGAACCTCACCCCTCCTATTTCACTCTCAAATCTGCCATCTGGATAACTCTTTCCTCCCTCTACTCTCCCTCACATGAGCTCTACATATTACCTCCACTCCAAGGAAATGTAGAAGCTCAACCACTCACTTACAAGGATACACTCAATATGGTGGGAGATATTTGAGTAACTTCAGCAGTGCCAACAAAACACCTGATTCTATACCTGCAAAGAATATATCAACAATGGATGTCTAGGAAAATTGTGGCCATTTTAACCATTGTACAACACATCAACAAGCCCAATAATATATCCAATCACAAACACACATTCACATTATTCCAAAGTTATGCCCCATTCTCTAATAAACCTATTATTATGTGAGCCTACGGGCAATTTGGGCAACGACAGTAGTCTACCCTTAACCATGTGAAATTTTTTGTGAACGACTACTTCCTAGGTGCTAGTTTTAGCTTGAAACTTTCTCAATTTTCTCTCAATCCAAAGATGATACACTGTAACAGTGAATATCAGTTTAGTAACAACATTCCTAAGGGATTTTCCCCTAAAAGTGGAGAAGTGGGTAATCCATGCTGCCCAAGACTGGGTGGATCACCTTGTATCAATTTTTTCCAGCATAGCATTCCAAACCTATATGGAAAAATTTTACCCAAAAAAAAAACCTATGTGGAAAACACACAGTTAAAGAACAAATGGTCATGGCTTTCACCACCTGGGCAGAAACTGCACTGAGAGTTTGATTTAATTCCAAAAAGAACTAATCTATCCTCTGTGGAGAGCCTACCCTAGATGCCAATCCATGTAATGAAGCTACACTTTGGGATACGTCCAGAAAACCAAACTGCCTTACGCCAAGTTACTTTGGGAAATGGTTCTCTCAATTCCTCCCATAGAGAGGTAATGCTAAACTGTCCATTTGCATTAAGAGTCCATCTGACTTGATCCCTGAAGCCTCTCAATGGTGGAAGTTGATGTCTAACTTCATTCAACTCCCATGTTTGCATGATTGGGAATGTCCAAACAGAATTGTGAACTATTTGGGACACTTTGGCATACAAGGGAAGGCCGGAATCATAAACAATTCTGGAACCAAATTTATCCAACAAAAGGCCTAAAGGATGCCAATTATCATGCCACAGGGATGTGTTATCCCCATTGCCAATAATATGACGTATGAAGGGTTGAACTAAATTTCTTAGATTAAGTAACTTTCTCCTACCCTTTAATAAATAAGATTTAACGCATTGGCACCACATGGATTGTTCTCCCCCCGAGATCAAGAACCATATATGTTTGGCAACAGCAGCCTTATTCCAAACCTCCATCGATTTGAAACCAAGACCCCCCTTATCTTTAGGAACACATAACTACTCCCAAGCTACCTTAGCCCCTGATCTTTTAAGGTCAGGGCAAGACCACAAAAAGGCCCTAACAATAGATTCAACTTCCTTGATGACCTTTTTTGGTAAGAGAAACGAGGAGGACCAATAAGTTTGCATTGAGAACAAAATGCTCTTGATAAGCTGGACTCTCCCAACATAAGTAAGGTCCTTATTAGTCCAGCTTCTAGTTTTGGCAGTGATACCATCTACCAGTCTCTGACAGTCAATAGCTTTGAGTTTAGTAGATAGCAATGGGACTCCCAGATATCTCATTGGAAGGGAACCCTCCTGAAATCCAAGTTCTTGCAAAATAGTCTCCTTAACTCCCACACTAACTCCATAGAAGAAAATGCTAATCTTCCCTGTGCTAAGGGAGAGAACAGAAAGAGCCTCAAACTCTGTCAACGCTTCCTTGATCAGTTTGATCAAAGAGAGCTCTCCTTTGCAAAATATCATTAGATTGTAAGCAAAGCAAAAATTTATCAGCTGATTAGTTTTACATCTCCAGTGGAAATGAAAGTCAAGGAGCTAAGATTTGTCCTTAAGTAAATTCGTAAAAACTTCCATCACAATAACAAAAAGACATGGGGACAAAGGATCCCCCTGTCTCAGACCCTTCTTTCCTTTAACGTAACCAGTCACTTCCCCATTGATGCATAATGAGTAATTTGCAGTGGTTACACATGCTTGAAGCCACTTGATCATTGTAGGATGGAAGTTCATTACAGAAAGGACATCTCATAGAAATTCCCACCTAACATGATTATATGCTTTCATTATGTCAACTTTCATGGCACACCTAGGAGAAGGAGAGGACTTGTGATAACCTCTCATGAGTTCTTGGGTGAGGAATATGTTATCTGTAATTCTCATTCCTTTCACGAAACCTGATTGTATTGGATCTATGAGTAAAGAAAGAACTAATTGCAATCTCTTGGCTAAGATCCTAGAGATGCATTTGTAAATGGTATTGCAGCATGAAATGGGCCTAAAATCACCCACCTTGGAAGGGTTTGGTACCTTAGGAACAAGCGCTACAATAGTGAAGTTAGCTTTGGTGAGTAATTGTCCAGACCTGAAGAAGTTCTGGACAGCTGAAGTGACCTCACGCCCAATGACAGGCCAAGCTTTCCTAAAAAACCCTCCATTGTACCCATCAGGGCCAGCAGGAGCCTTGGTGGGATTAAGGGACCAAATGGTCTCTTTGATCTCCAAGTTTGAGATAGGAGAGACCATATTAAGAACTTAGTTTATTTCTGATTAATTGACCCACTCTAGTTGGTCCCAGATGAGGTGTGGGATGGGAAGTGCCAAATAAAGCTGTGTAAAAGTTAACAAACTCTTCTTTGATAATCATAAGATCATGAGTGACATAGCTGTCAATCAACACTAAACTTGTTATTTTGCTCCTATTCCTCCTGTTGCTCACAGCTTTAAAGAAATAGGAAGTGCACTGATCTCCAAGTTTCAACCATTATATTCGAGACTTTTGTCTAGCTAAACTTTCCTTAGCCCTAAGCAGTGTGATGTATTGTTTATGTACCACTTTCTCTTGTTCAATGGCAAAGCCTAAAGTTGCTTGACCGTTTTCTAAGACTTGCTTAGTGGCACTCACCCTCTCAGAGATGCCACTAAACTCCGCCTTATTAAGTTGCTTCAATTCATGTTGAAGGTGTTTAAGCTTCACACACACACACAAAACATGGGATTACCAATTACAATTGTCCTCCAGCTCCTTTGGACAACTGCAAGGAATTGTGGATGGTCTGCAAGGAAGTCAAAAAACCTGAAAGGCTTAATTGACTTTCTTGGATTGGGCTGAACGTACAACACAGCTGGAGAATGATTTGAAATACCAGGAACCAAAAAATGAATCGATGATTGAGAAAAGGTTTTCATCCGGGGCTCATTCACTAAAACTTTATCAATTTTGGAGGCAACAAAATGAGGAAGGACCTGCTTATTGGACCATGTAAATAAGCACCCTAAAAACCTAAGGTTATCAAGTTCAGATGCAAACAAACAGTGATTAATGTCATCCATGTTGGAGACCACTGTGCATTTCCCCCAACTTTTCCCTGGGATGTCTAATTGCATTAAGGTCACCAAGGACCACCCAAGGGAAGGGGACCTAAACTGATATAGACTAAGCCAAAGAGACTTACGGTCTGTATTAGAATTTGCCCCATAGACCATAGTGACCAGAAAAAGGGCACTCTCATCCTTGGGTTGGACCTCACAATGAATGAATTGATCAGACTGACATAACACTATAAGAGACATCACTCTAGGGTCCCAATCCACAAAAATCCTCCCTAAAGCAGACTGCGAGTAATTATTCACAAAACTCCAGTCGGGACAAATGAATTGGGTGATTCTATCTGCCCAAACTACCCTAATTTTATGTTCAAGAAAACCAACTAGACTAAGATTATTAGTCCTCACAAAAGATTTAGCTTCTTTCTGCTTAATGGGGTCATTCAGACCACGAATGTTCCAAAAACCTAAGTTGAAAGCTTGTAAAGACATAGGAAACAAAATCACAAAGTAACAACATGATGCAGAGATTGAAAAACTGCAAACACTCAAAAGGATATCATTTATTCCTTCTTTTGGAGCTGCCACTCCAGTTTTTGTTACTATTTTTTCCACTGCCCTTGTTTTTGTGAGACTTAAAGTCCTTAGAACACTGAGAGGATGCCTTACCCTTAATTGCTTCAGCTCCATCATCCAGTGGAACTAGCTTCACAATAAGAACAGGTTGAGAAGGAACAACCACTGTAGTAACAGGGTCTGGATCATGAGGAGGAGTATCTAAATCTTCCTCCACACTGCTAGATAGTGCCCCTGCATCCATTTTCACCTCAAGAGGAATATTTGTATTAACATTCAGCTCCTCCCCTTCCGATTCACTTTCATCTAAGTCCTCCTCTGTGACTGTAGGTATGGAAGTTTCAACCATAGGGATTGTAACTGCATCCAGAGCTTCAGAATCCTCTATGTTACTTATAGCATTTCCTTTAGTGATAGTTTATCATTCCTTCTTAGGAATTCCTTGATCTTGCGTTTGTTTATGAGAGATGTTCCTTGAACCTGGATGTAGCATGGCCAAAAACCTTACACTCTGTGTAGACTGGGGGCATTAATTGGTATTCCACCCGAACAGATACACTCTCCCCCCTTCCACTGTGACCTGTAGTATGTCCTCTGGTAGTTCATCAGCTACCTCAATTTCCACACATACTCTAGCATATGCAAGCCTAGTCTTCTTCTCTGTAGCTTGATCAACATGTTTGGGTTGACCAATTGCACTAGCCACTCTGCTTAATCCCTCTTCTGTCCAACACTCTAGAGGCAAATTATGGAGCTTAACCTAAGTGGGGATAGAGGATGGTGAGATCTTAGTTGGTGTCATCATTCTTCTCCACTTCTTTAGAACAAGGAATTTTTGAGAAAAGAACCAAGGGCCCCCTTCTAGAACAGCAAGTTGACACATTTCATCTTTAAATTCAAAATATAAAAACCCTGCATAATCTGACTTGATTGACAGCAGAACTTACTTCGTCATCTCTCCCCAAAGCTTATGGGCAGTTGAATTTGCTAGTCTAAAGTCCATCCTTTCATCAAGGAAATGGCCTACCAAGCAATTTGACCAACAATTCTCATCCAAATGAGTAATATCCAGTTCTACAACAGCATTCTTCCCTTTCTTTAATTCTGGATAAATTCTAACTTCATATTACTTGAGGGCCCTTGGGACCTAAATAGGGATGCCCAGTTCTTGGTAGATTGTGACAGACGATTCATGGCTGTGGGCTGTGATGCCGGATTGCGACTAGCAATGTTCTGAATACTGTTTCGGATAGGGTACCGGTTTTCTTACTGGTATGGTACGTATCGGTACCGGTTAGGTACCTGGTACCGTTTCGAATTAACCGCAACTATAATATATATAATAATTATAACTAAAAAAATTCTCCATCCCATGCTATTCATCATAAAATACATATATTAAGACAACAAAATCCACATAATTGACTTAAATTCATTATTTTCCATCGTGCAAAACCCACCTCCCCACATACCTATTAAAATTAATGCCTTTCGTATTTTATTGCAATGTTTTAGTGTTTATGTTATTTTTGTAATTGTTTAAACTGTGGTGTCTATTTTAGTCTTTTCAATGTAGAGGGCTTTGCCCTAGTATTTAAGTAATGAAAAAACGTGAGAAGGAGAGCTGCCCCCTTTTTGAGATCCAGTGCCTATCCTCTCTCCAGTCTCCTCCCCCTGTTTCTTATTCTGTTTTGCCGAGAAATGGGCAGCCACCATTTGTTCCAAGAATCTCACGACGGCGACATACCGAGTTGTAAGCCCACATATCTGTAAGAACTGGGTCATGTTTGTGGGTTTAATTTTTGTCAAAATTTACATGTCAAAATGTTAGATACAAGTTTATATTATGATCTGGGTTTCTCTCTCTCTCTCTCTCTCTCTCATTGTGACTGACGCCGAAACCCAGCTTAGCAAAATACCGGACGAAATTTCTGGTAACAATATCTCGGCCGAGATTCGCCGAATTTTTCAGTACCGACTGGTAATCGCCGGTTTTGGCGCCGGAACGGTATCAGATGGTTAACTTACTGGTTTTTCATAGATCCGGTACGTACCGGCCGGTATGGAACGGGATTCACAACTCTGGCGACTAGTGGAAGGGTGAGAAGCTGAGTTTGGTAAAATACCCAACTTAGGATCAAGTATTTGAGCTGAAGGAGCATACCTAGGTTTAGTATGCCCATTGTAGGCTGTACATTCGGTTAACCTTTTTTAATTTCAAGCTTAGTTACCAAAAAAAAAAAACACTATAACCTAGGTTAGGATTTCCTTCTACATAAGGATCTCCCCGAGCATTAAACAGGGCCTTAGGGTTAGGGTTTGACTGTTGTACCTTTGATTGAGTACGTTGAAACTGATAAATGTTACCATGGAGAAAATTGCTAACGCCAAATAAAATAAAACAAGTGTAGAGAAAATTGCTAACGCCAAATGGCTACATGGGCTAAATGATATGCGATATTTCCAATCCATCTAGTAAGATGGATGGAAAACAACGCCTAGAAGACACCCACAAAAGAGAATAACATGACACTTAACCTACTGAATGCCTTAAACTGAACTTCAAACCTCACGAAACAAAGTTCAAACCCACAGCTTATATCCTCCTTGAGTAGTACATAATCAGCAGTAAGCAGTCTATTTAGCTGTCGTACTTAAAGTACAGAGAACAGCAGCAAAACAGGCAGGAACCTAACTGGTCAGTTGCAGCAAAACACTTCAGCTGTTCTGCACACAACAGACCAGCATAACAGCAGCAACAGATTGCTACCGTAGGCTGTACCATCATGGCTTGAATCACCCATAACATGAAATACAAAAGCATGACAACAGCAGTCGCTGCAGAGCAGCAAGCTGCGGGTGCCGTTGCAGCATTTATGCAGTTGCAGCAGCTAGTAGTCAAGATCAAGTGCAGCACACAGTTAAGGAACTGTGATTTCCTTCCCAAATGGCAGCAGCTCCGAAGTAGCTCCTCCTGTGGGACAAGGTTGCTAAAAACGATGTGTATCTCTAACCAAAGAGATAGAACTGGACCAATATGAACCCAAAGAAAGAGAAGAGGCTAGGGACATGCCCCCTAGATAGGCTTAAACATCCCTAGGGACAACCCCCTAGTGTAGGTACAAAACAATCAAGGTATTAAAGCTGATATGGTTACAAATCATCACAAGTTGCTGATCAAATCCATATATAGCACAGCAGCAGATACAGAGACAATCAAGTATCTAATCGAACAGATGCAACAACAGATCTGGACAGCAAGAACATGGACAAACCAGCATCTGTACCTGGACAGAACAAAATGGACAAAAACAGTCCAGTAGAACTAAAGTAGCCGTCGTAGAAACAGCAAAAGAGATGCTGTCCAATAGAAAACTGTCCAGCAGCAATATAGGTAGACAACATTTGTAGCAACTTCTGAATTGCACTTACAGGAATGGCAGTTAAAGTTGGTGACTGATAGCAATTCGGAAGTTTATTCTACCCTACTCTCCATGCGGGTTGTGCATGGGTTATTGCACTTTTTTAAAATTTTTTTTTTTTATTTTCTTTTCCTCCTGGGGTATGCCCCTTGTAGGTTGTACATTCGGTTAACATTTTTTTAATTTCAAGCTAATTTACCCGGAAAAAAAATAGAACAGCCTGTGCAACAACATAGTAGCAACATAGCAGCCATTCGGAAGTTTATTCTACCCTACTCTCCATGCGGCATGGGTTATTGCACTTTTTTCAATCTTTTTATTTTCTTTTCTTTTCCTCCTGGGGTATGCCCCTTGTAGGTTGTACATTCGGTTAACATTTTTTTAATTTCAAGCTAATTTACCCGGAAAAAAAATAGAGCAGCCTGTGCAACAACATAGTAGCAACATAGCAGCCATAACGGAAGCAGACAGCCAGATCAGACAGCTGCACATTCCAGCAGCAGCAACATCCATAACAATCCGCCATAAAACTGGACAGCAGCATCAGAAAATGAAGCCAATGAAAGCTAGGGATAGCCCCCTAGAAAAGCATGAACACTCTAAGGGACAACCCCCCTAGGATAGGTCTATACAAGTTGAAAGCTACTATAACGGTTATCAGAGATGAAACAAGCTACTATGACAGTTAACAGTAAACAGCAATAGCAGAAGCAGTCAGTAGTAGAAAACAGCATCGACATGCTAGAACCGAACTGGCACAACAACATAATAACATGAGTAGCCAAAAACACCAACAGCAGCTAGCTGCTACCATTACAACAGTAGTCAGCAGTAGCAGCAACGAGCAAATGCAGCCATGACAAGTATAATTGGTCAACAGCAGCTATACAGCTAAGAGATCACAGATGGAGCCACAACTGATCGAAGGGATCATCATACACATCCTCATGACTTGAAATCCATATTAGTCAACACATAACAGAAGCAGTCAAAGGACTGACAATAGCCAAAGCAGCAGTCATAGTAACAAATTAATCTGCACTAGGAAGCTACGCACACTGCATTCAGAGGTAACTGCAGCAGAAGAACTGAATGACAGGTAGTAGAATGGAAACAGAAACCTATTGCTCTTTCTGCTTCCCTACTTACCCCCTCGAAGCCTAACTCACCAAATTCTAGTAGCAATAGGAAGAACCTTAGCACCCTCAACTCTCCCTTACCAAAAGACTCCCACTAACTTTTACCTCCATTCTCAAGAAATTAGGGCTCAAGCACACAACTCACAGGATCACACATATACTGGCACACACAAACTGAAGGGAAAAGGTAGAGAAAGTGATTTCCAAAGCTGAATTCACCCATAGCAACTGCAATAACAAACTAGGAGAAGAGGTTAAGGTATATGCCTTATAAATAGAAGTATTAGCAGTAGGAAAACTCCTTTGAAGCCTGCTAGCCTCCTGACTTCCAAAATAAGCAAGATACAACACTAGAGCAGGATCCTTCACCGTACCATATACACTTTTCAAATGCTCTTTCACCCTCCCCAACACCTCCTCCTTAGCATATGGCGAAAGGGCACCAAACAATGCAAGAGCCGGATCCTTCACCTTCGGAAGACATAACTCCCCATCCTGGCTCATTAAATCCTCCACTTCCAAAGTCATGGGAACCCCTTTCACATATTCCAGAAGCATGCCCGGTTATCCCTCCAATACTCCCTATAAAGTTTTGTACATCCTCCCATTCTCTT
>BPLS01000145.1:3577668-3603541 GCA_019656275.1 Rhododendron kiyosumense | reverse complement strand
AGGAGCAAGGCCTCCTCCACAAGTTCACCTCCAGGAGGGGGATGCCTCCTCCACAAGCTTCACCTCCGGGAGGAGCGAGGCCTCCTCCACGAGCCTTGCCTCCGCCGAAGCAAAGCCTCCTCCACAATGTTCACCTCCGGGAGGAGCGAGGCCTCCTCCACGAGCCTTGCCTCCGCCACAAACTTCACCTCTGGGAGGAGCGAGGCCTCCTCCACGAGCCTTGCCTCCACCGAAGCAAGGCCTCCTCCGCCTCCTCCACAAGTTCACCTCCAGGAGGAGCATGCCTTCCTCCACAAGTTCACCTCCAGGAGGAGCATGCCCTCCTCCACGAACTCCGCCTCCGGATGAGCAAGGCGTCCTCCAAGAACTCTCCACCCACGGAGGAGTGAGGTCACCTCCGGGCACCTCACCTCCTACTTAACATTTCGAAGACTTCACAAATACTTAAAGGCGACTCTATACACCGCCCTAGGCCGGGAGCAGGGCCTAGCCACCTCGCTCGGGACCTAAGGAGGAATGTGGCTTGGAGGCTAGAGCAAGGGGTTCGTCAAGGAGGACGAGCTTGCCTCCGGCGAGCTCTAACTTGACCAGTCCTAGAGAGAGAGGGGACGTTGACTGCCACCTGACATCTCGGAAGAAGTATCATACCTACCGCCTGGCACCTCGGAGCCCGTATCATACCTCGCCTGACTCGGCAGATGATACGGGTCTCCATGTGTCACCAAAATAGCCTTTGCCAGTTCCTTGGTTATGGGCTCCGATGCCTGACTTGGGACTAAAAGAGGAAATGAGGTCAACCTCCACTCTGTCCACCAATGGGGAGGAGCCTTACACCTGGCTCTCCCCCACCCCCAAGGCTCATATAAAAGACAAGCATTCAACAAGCATTAAAGACATCCTATCTACCATCAACTCTCCGGCTAACACCGACTCTCCACTGCCACCCCTCTCTCTCTCTAAGTCCGCCCCGAGCTCTCTCCTCCTCCACCTCCGGTGGTCTCGAGCACCATCGTAGCAACTGCCATATACCCGGAGGGCGACCTCAGGTACTCTTCCCACTCCTATCTCCCACAAGGTGCTTTGGTAAGTTTTGGTAAGATATCGTACCATTAGGTGTGGTACGAAACCGTATTGGTGTTTGGGTACAGTATTGTACAGTACGGGTGCTTCGTTACGTTTTGGTAGGGTATCGTACCGTGTTGGTGTGGAATGGTACCGAATTGGTGTTTTGGTACGGTATTTTCCAGTATGGGTGCTTTGTTATGTTTTGGTACGTTATTGTACCATTTTGGTGTGGTATGGTACCGTACTGGTGTTTTGGTACTGTTTTTTACCGTAAAGTTGCTTTGGTATGGTAACATACCAATTTGGTGTGTTATGGTACTGTATGGATGTTTTGGTACAATATTTTACCGTATGGGTGCTTTGGTAAGTTTTAGTACAGTATTTGTACGTTATTGGTGCTTTGGTACGTTTTGGTACCGTATCGTACCGTATGGGTGCTTTGATACGGTATTGTTCTATTTTACTGTGGTATGGTACCATATATTTGCTTTGGTACGTTTTGGTACGGTATCGTATCATTTTGGTGTAGTATGGCACCATATGGGTGTTTTGGTACTGTATCAAACTGTTTAGGTGCTTTGGTAAGTTTTGGTACGGTATCGTTTCGTTTTGGTGTGGTATGGTACCATATTGGTGTATCGGTTCAGTGTTGTACCGTATGGGTGCTTTGGTATGTTTAGGTACGATATCGTACCATTTTGGTGTGGCATGGTACCATATTGGTGTTTTGGGACAGTGTGGTACTGTATTAATGCTTTGGTACGTTTTGGTACCGTATCGTACGGTACGGGTGCTTAGGTACAATATCGTACCATTTTGGCATCGTATGGTTGTTTTGGTATCGTATTGTGTCGTATAGGTTCTTTGGCACATTTTGATACGGTATTGTACCGCTTTGATGTCGCATGGTACAGTATTGGTGTTTTGGTATGGTATTGTACCGTATGGGTGCTTCGGTATGTTTTGTTAAGATACTATACAGTATGGCCGTTTTTGTACGATATCGTACAGTTTTGGTGTTGTATGGTACCGTATTAGTGGTTTAATACGGTATTGTACCATATGGGTGTTTTGGTACGGTATTGTACCTTGTGGGAGCATTGGTACATTTGGTAAGGTACCGTATCGTTTTGGTGTGGTATGGTACATATGGGTGTTTTCGTACCGTATGGGTGCTTTGGTACATTTTGTATCGGTATGGTACCGTTTCGGTGTGGTGTTGGACCGTATGGGTGTTTTGGTACGGTATTGTACCGTATTGGTAGTTTGGTATGTTTTGGTACCGTATCGTACCTTTTCGGTGTTTTTGTACGGTATTGTACCATTTTGGTGTAGTATGGTACCGTATGGGTGTTTTCATACAGTATTGTACCCTATGGCTGCTTTGGTACGTTTTGGTTCAGTATCATACCATTTTCAGGTGGTATAGTACCGCATGGGTGTTTTTGTACGGTATTGTACCGGATAAGTGCTTTGGTAAGTTTTGGTACGATATCGTACCATTTAGGTAGGGGTGTCAAATGGGCGGGTTTGGGTCAAAATAGGCAAGTTATAAGTGGCGGCGCGGTGGTGGTGGTGGTGGCGGCAGTGGGTGTGGCGCGATGGTTGTGGTGGTGGTGGCGGTGGCGACATTATGGTGGTGGCGGCGGTGGTGGCGGTAACGGCGACAGCGGTGGTGGTGGGGGTGGTGAGGGTGGCGTGGTGGTGGTGGTGGTCATTGTGGTGGTGGCGGCGTTGTGATGGTAGTGGCGGTGGTTGTGGTGGTGGTGTGGTGTGATGGCGGTGGTGGCGACGGCGGCAGTGGCCGTCGTGGTGGTGGTGGTGGCGGCGGCGTGGTGGGTGGTGGGCTGCATTCATTGGAAATCTGGTGAAGGGATGAAAATTTTTCATGGGTTACAGTCATGCCCATTGGGTCAACTAAATTGGGTCATTTTAGTTGACCCAATTGATGCCCAATTAAAACCCAACTAATAATGGGTTACTTGGGTTTGGACCCATTCTTACCCAACTAATAAATGGGTTGGGTTGGGTCTAGTTTTTAGTTGATGGGTCTGGGTTTGTTAATGGGTCTGGGTTCAATTTGCCAACCCTACATGCAGTATGGGTTTGGATACAGTATTGTACAGTATGGGTGCTTTGTCATGTTTTGGTATGGTATTGTACCGCATGGGTGCTTTGGTATGTTTTGGTATGGTATCGTACCGTTTTGGTGTTGTATGGTACCGTACGGGTGTTTTGGTACAGTTTTGTACTGTATAGGCGCTTTGGTACCAATTTGGTTTGGTATGGTACCGTTAGGTGTTTTCGTACGGTATTCTATTGTATGGGTGCTTTTGTACGTTTTAGTACGGTATTTGTACAGTATTGGTTCTTTGGTACGTTTTGGTACCATATCGTATCGTATGGGTGCATTGATACAGTATTGTACCATTTTGCTATGGTATGGTACCGTATGGATGTTTTGGTACGTTTTGGTACGGTATCGTACTTTTTTGGTGTGGTATGGCATCGTATGGGTGTTTTGGTGCAGTATTATACCGTATAGGTGCTTTTGTAAGTTTTGGTACGGTATCATTTCGTTTTGGTGTGGCATTATCCCGTATTGGTGTTTTGGTACAATATTGTACCATATGTGTGCTTTGGTATGTATTGGGTGCTTTGGTATGGTATCGTTTTGTTTTTGGTGTGGCATGGTACCGTGTTGGTGTTTTGGTACGGTATCTTACCATATAGGTGCTTTGGAACGTTATTGTACTGTATGGGTGCAATTTTTTTTTTCGGGTAAATTAGATTGAAATTAAAAATGTTAACTGAATGTACAGTTTACAAAGGGCATAACCTGAAAGAAAAGAAAAGGAAAAAAAGAAGACTGAAAAAAGTGCGATAACCGATGCACAACCCGCATGGAAAGTAGGATATAGTAAGTAAAATGACAGAAGAGCCCATGTATTGATATCGTACCCTTGTTTCAATATCCATCTAAGCAGAAGGATAATACAACAGGGTATGATAAGTAATGATACAAGAAGCAACAACATGTCAGCGAACTACCACCTGGCACATCCCACCAAGTTAGAAAATAAAATAAATAGTCACGGTCAGAAATAACCAAATGATAACCATCACTGAGGACTTGCAGCAACTAGCAAATCGGCAATAAGGAAGGTTGAACAGCTATAGACGAACAAGCCACTACGAAGAGGTTCAAACTAGAGATGACGGAATCCGCCAGGGGGCCCCACCCTGCACACCATGCCCATTCCATCCGGCCTAACACTCCCTCAACCAATCCTAAGGCTCGCCAGAAAACAACCTACTCTCAGCCAACTACCAATGACTACAGACTCTAGAGATGGGATAAGCGATCCAAGATACTAAAACTCCAACCAAACCCAGAGTAACAAGTATAGAACCCACTTCCAAAGAACAACTACTACAGAGGGACTAGGCACTGAGAAGAGGCTCACATCCAACCAAGTTAGAAAATAAAATAAATAGTCACAATCAAAAATGACCAAATGATAACCATCACTGAGGACCTGCAGCAACTAGCAAATCGGCAACAATGAACAGCTACTACAAACGAACAAGGCACTACGAAGAGGTTCAAACCAGAGATGACGGCATCCGACAAGGGGCCCCACCCTGCACACCATACCCATTCCATCTGGCCTAATACTCCCTGAACCAATCCTAAGGCTCGCTAGAAAACAACCTGCTCTCAGCCAACTACCAATGACCACAGACTCTAGAGATGGGATAAGCGATCCAAGATACTAAAACTCCAACCAAACCCAGAGTAACAAGCATAGAACCCACTTCCAAAGAACGGCTACTACAGAGGGGCTAGGCAAAGAGAAGAGGCTCGAACTAGAGATGACGGCATCCGATAAGGTAACCCTCCCAAGTACCTACACACCACGCCAATTCCTTCCAAACTACTACACCCTCAACCTATTCCCCTAGGCTCACTATAAACTAAAAGCGAGACAGATCAAGTACCAAAACAGCGCATAACCACCGAAATGTGACCACTCAATCTGTAAGTGAAACTAAACTCCTCTTTCAATCAGTGCACGACCACCAATCTAATCAAAGATAGCCAGCGGAGTTATCCCTTTCAATCAGAGCACGACCACCAATCTAATCGATGACAGCCCGCAAGCTACCTCTTTCGATCGGAGCACAACCACCAATCTAGTCGAAGATAACTCTAATCTCAATACACTACACTAAAGAACTAGGCCAGTGAAACAAAGAATCAAGGAATTAGTGGAGCTCCACAACAAGTTGCACAGCAATTGAGCCCCAAATTGGGTAATATGTGCCTAATAACTAAACTGGGCATGAAATTGGGCAGCCCCTCGAGGGGGTTCTGCCTTCTCTCTAGAAACTATAGAGAGAGAAAGGGGTTTTCGATCAAACCCACCTTACGCCACACCTCAAATCCATCAAAGGAGGATTCCATTCTAGATCGGTGAGCCGCTCTCGGTTGGGTTCCATTCTTCACCAAGGCTTTCCGGTTGGGTCCTCTCAATAACCAACACCAAAGTGCTCTTGGGAATCCATAGCTCCGGCCAGGTTAGAGCCTCGCATTTTGGAGTGGTCCGATTATATCAAGAGGGTTATTCAGAAATGGGATCTTAACCTCATCTATCACAATACCGATGGCCATATACAATTGCTACTCAACTGAGAGCAGCAACGAGTGAACCCAGTTGGCCCATCATTGAATCTGGTGCGGATGGTGGCGATTTGTGTCTAGTTGTGGGGTCTTTGGATTCCAGCGATTGAGGTAGGGCGGCGTACACCTTTGTTCTTCGGTATCTGGTGGTGTGGTTCCAATTGGGTTTCGAAGGGGTGGGTCGCCGGTTGATTCAGTCCATACCCACCATCAGAGTCAAAGCCCAAATGGTTTAGAACCATGGGTATCAAGCTCTGCTCATCTTAACACCCGATCTCATTCCATTCTCGCTAAGGTGCGACGGTGGCACGGAGGTGGGTTCGTCCATGGTTTGATCTTTGCTCCTCGCATGGAGATGGGTTCGTCCATGGTCAGAGGTGGGTTCGTACAGGTTTTTTTTTTGGTTAAAATTCGTACGTACAGGTATTTCCTAGAGGCGTGCCATTCTAGGTCAATTTCTACTCTATTTTAGATTGGGCAAATTGATAATCAGATATGGGAGAAGTCATATTTCTAGTTATTAGTCTCAAAGGGTAATCGTATGCGGAGGCTGTCCACCATGGTTCTATTTAGATAGTAGAATTGGTACCAGAATTTGGCTTCCAATTAGGTTTTGGAAAGAAATCTGGATTCGGATGCTATGTTCCTGTGTTTACTGGTTTTGAATGTTAATTTGTGGTTTTACAAAATCTATTGCTGGTATTGGGAAGTTGAGCTAGCTCCTGGTGGCGTGTGCTGGAGCGAGGGACACACTACTATGCCCAATTTCCTCATGCCAGTTTAGTTCAAGCTGGTTTTGAAATGTCTGTGACGTGTATATCCAACTTGAGAAACTCAAATGGTTCCTTAGACTCGTAGATCATTTTGAGAACCTCGATGGGCGACTCCATTGGATTGAGGTCGGGTTATCTTCCGGATTTAATTGACATCCCCGGTGTGTTGCCAGATGATGGGTAATTGCAATAGATTGGTAATTGTAGTAGGATCACAGGTTGTTTTTGCCCAATTCTGGGGCTAAAGTGTTAGCATTGTTGCTAGGCTTGTTTATAACCCTAGTTTCTTTGCTTCTCTGGGCCGTTGTTCTAGTGTAGTAGGGTTGTGACCATGCCTATCCTTATTAGATTAGTGGTGATTCACTGATTGAGCGGGATGGTTTGGTTCCTTCTGCAGTCTTGTGTGCCTCAGTCTGTGACCAGATGATTCAGTGGTTTAGCACTGTTGATGGGATACCAAATGATTCAGAGGTAATGCTCTGTTAATGGCGGTCAAATTCAAGGCCCTTGTTCTGTCTCTCTTTTATGTTATAGGTAGCATGGTGTACTTGGTCGAGGGAGTATTAGACCGGTTGGATTGGGCGTGGTGAGCAAGGTACTTGGGGAGGTAGCCTTGTCGGATGTCGTCATCTCCGGATCGAGCCTGTCTTGATGCCCGGTCCTCTGCAGTTCTGTTCCTTAGAAGTGGGTGCTATGCTTAATGCTCCTGTGCTAAGTTGAAGCTTTGGAATCTTGGTCTTCTTATCCCATCTCTGGAGACCTGTGGCTACGGGTTTTGGTTGAGGGCAGGTTGTTTTTTGGCGGGCTTTGGAGATCTGGATGAGAGTGTATTAGACTGGATGGAATAGCGTGGTGTGCAAGGTTGGTCCTCTTGTCGGATGCCGTCATCTATGGATCAAGCCTCTTCTCGATGCCTAGTTTCTATGTTTGCTGTTCAGCTTCCCTCGATGCCAAGGTGCTTTGTAGCGGCAATGGTTCATCATCGTCTCCTTATTCGGCTATGGCTATGTATTTCATTTCCTAGTTTGGCGGGATATGCCAGGATATTGTTAGTTCTCTTATCATTTCTTTTCGCTTTATTTCACTTCATTGTATATCATACCCCGTTGTGCTATCCTTCCTTACAGATGGATAGTGCAATGGGGTATGATATCAAAGCACAATGCATGTTTGTTGCACTCCTTATTGTATCCTACTCTCCATGTGGGTTGTGTATGGATTATCGCACTTTTTCACTCTTCTTTTCTTTTTTCATTTTTTGTCCTCCTGGGGTGTGCCCCTTATAGGCTATACATTCGGTTAACTTTTTTTTTAATTTCAAGCTAAATTACCCAAAAAAAAAAACTATACTGGTCAAGATTCACAGTGTTGAACTACACTACATCCGATGATGATGTGCAGCACTTGAATTAAAATCCCAAATACTAACAGTCCATTGGCCCAAAAGTCCAGCAACAAACCCAACATTTGACATTAAATAAGCAACTATAAAGATCCATATTGAACAAAGAAATCAATCCTGTTCTTGAAAATAGGAAACAAGGTCGGGGTATACCTCTACGCACGCCACCGATAGCCTTGTCAACTATGATTGCAGCACAATCCCGGATAACCCCACCATGGGGTTCTGAAATTTCCAGCGAGCTGGACTCCACTAGTGTAATTCGGGCCAGCCCGAATAGAAGGGACACCACCATAGCCGTGGCTAGCTGTTGATGATGCCCAGCTCTACGCTTAGTTCTCTCATACTGATGTTGGGTAACCTCGAAGATAAAGCTCCAATGACCGAAGATCCGTCTCGAAGCACTCCCTTGATTTACAGATGAAGTCCTGCCCAACCCATCCAGCTGGGCATTAGGGATCAAGTAGATCTAGATTGCAACTTGGTGATTACCTGCCCGACCGAGGGACGGTCCCTGAACCTGAACCCATGAACGCTGAAGCATCCCTATGCTCACTGCTTCCTTGGTCGTCGGACCGTGAACCAGTACTCCCGTCGTCGGACCTTGTACCAGTACAATCCGTAGCCGACTGGAACCATTACCAGCAACGCCCCACCGATGTGGAAAAAATTGATCCACGGAGTGGACTGAAAACTGATGAACCGACTCAAATGAGAGCTGATTAGAGTTAGGGTTAAGAAATGGTGGCCATGTCGCACCAAACTTTCCACTTACCCTGCGACACCATCGGTTCCTTGGGTTGTTTGTTGGTGGGTAACGAAACCCAGGTGTTGGAGATGCAAAGTTGGAAGACGAAGCTCCGATGGTGATAGAGCTGGTACCCAAATCTGTACGAAGAGGTTCCCACCAAGATCGGCCATGCTCCAGCTTGATTAGAGTGATTACTCCAGGTTGAAGAAATCAAATGTAGCTCCATTGATTTCAACTCACTTGGTGGTGGCACATGGCCCGGAAAATTTTATTATTTTGGGTATAAAATCGGGTGCACCCTTTTTTAAAGGAGCGGCGAAATGCTTACAATTCAGAGTCGCCACTCGGGTTTTAGCGGTGACATACCCAAGGAACCGAACTTAAAAAACGCTTGCTACGTGTTTGATTTGAAAAAGGCTTGTAGACTAGACCGTCGTCACCTTCGATATTTGAGATTCGGGAGTCAGGTTACGAGAGAGGAAGGGTTTTATGGCACCCCTCTCATCCAATCCAGGATTTGTCTCTACTTGGACATTTTGTAAAATATTTGTATTTTTCTCTCATTAATCTTTTTTTTTTTTGGTCAATTAGGGCCCCAGCAGTTAAATGGGATTAAAATAGTAACAAATTGCATATACGTGGCAAAATGTGATAGATGATTTACTTTATTGAAATAAGTGAAATAGATTGAAAACAAGTACTTGTGAGCATTTTAGACAAACTGGGAACACACTAATCTGGAGTGATATACACAGAAAGAAACCTGTATGCACTAGCCTTGCCACTGCATATAGAAGTAACCTACGTACTCCGCTCCAGAACTAGCGTGCTCCGGTGAATCTAAACTCACAGCTTTTGCTTTCAACCCTCTGGGCTCTTGAAAGGACCAGTGCACACCCAAGACAAACAACGCAGTTTATATAACCAAACTTATACAAATACAGGCAGCATAAATGAATATAAGGAAATAAACTGAACAAAACACCCCATAAACAATGTGGGAAAATAAATAGAGGCCAAGATTAAGCTACCATGCAAGGGCCAGCCACTAGACCTTGATATAACTGCCGTACGCCAGTCATACGAGGCCGTACGCCAATTAGATAACTTGTCCAATGTTTGGCTTTGCATCATCTGGGCTCTGGAACGTAACCAGAAGGATCCCAGAGCCCTTCTTAAGCAGAAATGACAAATAAATAACTATGCAGTCCTAAAATACGGAAAGCTGTAAACTGGTTATTAGCATGCAGTGAGGTGTCAGTATAGAAAGAAAAACATAAAATGGATGATCAATGATCCCCACGCCAGTTTTGCACATACTACCACAATTATCGATTTGATAATTTATTTGGAATGAAGACATGTTGATACTTAGGATGCGATAGATATTATGGGAGGTTTATATTTGTGTTTCACATGTGGATTAAAAATGGAAATCTGATGAAAATAGGAATAGAGAAAAAGGGCCGATGTGTGTACGAAGGTGAGTACTCATTGACATGTTGGCATTAACATGAATAATGTAAAATAGAGGGATACGATGGAGGATACGACAAATACCTATTGAATAAGAATATACAAGACTGACTTAGGTGTACGTATGAGTCATTGGATGTTGCATCGGGTTGTTATTTGACATGAATATCGCTCGCGTTATGAGTCTTCTCCATGTGCATGTGTGTGTACATTTCCGTAAGAGGTTGGTCGGTGAAGTGAGACAAGGTAGAGAAAGTAGTTGATTAGAGAACACAAAATGTCATTAGGTAATCAAAAGGGGAGAAAGTTTTTAACAAGAATTGAGATGAGTGGCGCAGACATAGACTTCAAGTAAATGGTGTGTATCTGTGGCTGTGAGGGATTATGTTGGTATGTATAGGGTTCTGAAAGTAAGGGGAGAGTGTAATAACCTGCCCCATCTGACCTGCTAACCATTCGCCTAACCACGTGGCTCAAAAGGTTAACTTCAAGGTTTTTTTGGATAAACAGGTTAACCTCAAGTTATATAGTAGCTAGTTGGATTTTTTTATATTCCATTTAATCCTTTACAATTTTCTTGATGTGGGATTGTAGCTCTTTATGGGCTCTCACAATCTCTCCATCTTTGTTGCAACATCCTCGTTGCACCCTGTTAGGGTGAGCTTGGTCTGAATTTGTTTGATTTTTTTAGCAAACTAAGAACCAAACCAATACATATGGATTATGAATTTGGAAAACCAAACCAATCCATAAAAGGCACGGAGCCAAACCAATCCAAAATATTAAAATACGGTTCGATTTCAATTTTAAACCATGGTTTACTTTGAACTAAACTATCATCTTCAACAAAACTTTAAAGTACTTAAAATTATGAAGATAAATTAAAAGAAAGCTTATATTAAAACTAATTCCATTCAAATTACCAAAACACACAACATCAACCAACTAATTAAGACTGGAATACCATGACCTCAAATCTTAAACTAAGAAAATAAAATACTGATAAGCCATTGCAATGAACCCAAGAATACCAACAATGGCCTTAAGTCCTAAGACTATTGAATTGAAATGAGGCAGCAAAAGGACAGTAGCAGCAGTATAGTAGCAACCAACTTGGGATGATTACTTCATAACAAGATTAATAATCATAGAAAATTAGGAATGGATTGAAATATATAAAAGTTTAATCTAAATTATCTTGGCTGGAAAGCAAACCTAAATATTGCGGTAGATTTAATAGGATCAATAAATTAGAAAAATAGTTGACTAAGACTCCCTTATTTATTTGGTGAACCATAATATTATATATATACGGTCTAGCTCTTATGAGAACCACCTCATTTTAATAAAATGTGGACCTCTCTTTTCCGATCGAATTTCGATGATCCGAGCCGCTCAATGTGTTCAAAACGTGATTTTAAGGGTATTTGTGAGAAATCAGCAAAAAAACTGCTCGAGAAGGGCTTCATCCGAGCAGTTTTTGTTTATTTTTTATCGAACGGTTCAAACAAAAACTGCTCAAATGAAGTCCTTTTCGATCATTTTTTTTCCGATTTCTCGCGAGTACCCTTAAAATCACGTTTTGAACACATTGAGCGGCTCAGATCATCGAAATGCTTGTTTAACTAAAATGCAGACTCTCTCATATGAGACTGACTCTATATATATATATATATATATATATGTATTATGTACTTTATTATACAGTTTGGATTGTTTTGGAATCATTACCGTAAACGTAAATCCACAAACCAAACCATATAACATGGTTTCTAATTTTTTTAAACCATATTACTAAAAAACCGAGCCAAACCTTTCGGTTTGGATTGATTTGAACTGGATTCGCGATTTGACAGATTTTTTGCTCACCCTTACACCCTATTACATTGGCCCAACAACCTTCCTCGGTGGCCATAGTGTAACGACCCACCCTAGCAGACGTGCTAACCATTCGCTTAACCACGTCGCTTAAAAGGTTAACCTCAAGCTATATAGTATCTAGTCAGATTCCTTTATATTCCATTTAATCCTTTACAATTTTTCCGATGTGGGACTGTAGCCCTTTATGGGCTCTCACAATCTCCTCACCTTGGTTGCAATGTCCACGTTGTACCCCGTTGTATTGGCCCTGCAACCTTCCTCTGGTGGCATAGTGTGACACTTCGGTCTGTACAGCACAATTAGTGTGCTTGCACCAGATTCTAGAGGTGGCCCCCACTATGTAGACTAGAGTTGTACCCTGATACCAACATTGTGAGGGCCCATAAAGGACTATAGTCCCACATTGGGAAAATTATAAAGGTGTAACGCCCCGAATTTTGGGTACGTTAAATAAAACATTTTATTGATAAAATCAAATGGAGTCTGGCTCATTATTACATTAAAACTCCCACAAGAGTTCAATATTACAAAATGGAGGGAAACTAGGGTTTCCTAACTACAGCTCCTCTTGCTTCTCCATCCTAGCCAGCTCCTCGGCTTCGAACGCCTCCAAGGTGTACAGCTCACCCTGTTCATCTACAAAATCTGACACATTATACCAGCGTCGCCACCGATATAATATGTCAGGGTCACCAAAGGTAACACCATGAGCTACGAAAGCTCAATAGAGTAACCCTATAACCGCTAACCCATAACTTACAAACAAGACAGTCATTAACATATCCACATTCGATATCAACGTTGGTGTCTAAGGTTTCAGAGTTTCTCCTACGCGACTCGTCGTAGACCGTGTCCATTTTCATATACAAATCAACCTTTCAAAAATCATTAGTTTAACACACACATTTGCATTGGCTTCGTACCGCGGATAACCAAGCCTTTCAAAATCCTTAGCATTGGCTCTGAACCGCGGATAACCAAGCCATACACACCCAACCTCGGTTCCGCCGTTCCGGGTTCCCGAGTATCCTCACAATGGTTCCGCCGCACCGGGTTCCCATTGGCACACATTTGCATTGGCTCCTCTCCGCGGATAACCAAGCTATACCTCACCATGGTTCCGCCGGTCCAGTTTCCCATGGGAACACACACAACCACACAATGGTTCCGCTATTCCGGATTCCCATTGGAACACACACACACTTACGTAATACCCTCGAGATGGTCATTACGTAGTTTCGAAAATATTTTTCCAACCGAGAAAACACAACTTCTTGTTAAACCATACCCTAGGTGCCATGTTTCTACTTCCTCGTTTCTCGTGTTTCGTTACATGCAAAGACTTCCCCGGTAGGACAAAGTAAGCATGAAACAATCTAACAAGGTCATACAATTCTATATTATTGAGTATGCTCACAACCATCTTAAAGATCAAAATACGAATACTTACGTTCAAATGCGAATTTACCTTTCTTTGGAATTAAATCTCTTTTCGTTTTTGGAAAGTTTAAAAGAACATATGTTTTTGAAACGATACTAGAGTTAGAAGGGTAAGATTAAACTACCTTGATCCGAAACTAGTCGGGGCCGAATAAGCAAGTTGGAAAAATCCTACGGGCGGTGAAACTTCCGAATCTGGACCGAATTTCGGACGGCAGTAACTCGGTCAATCTTTGCCCGAATACAATCGTTCTTAGGTCGAAATTGAAGTTCTTGAAGTGCTCTACAACTTTGGCGAAGGAAGTTAATCCTAGAAACGACTTTAGGTTGGAAAAAAATGGGGGTAAAGCAAAAGACAGTAAGCTGTCTGGAATTTGGAAATCCGAGATTTTACTGAACTTCGGATGCCAATATCTTGGTCATTCCTTAACCGATTGAGGTGGTTCTTGGATCTAACTTGAAGGTTTTGAAGTTCTCTACAACTTTCCAGAAGGAAGTTGATCCTAAAAACTACTCTAAGAAGGAGAAAATGGAGGATTTCCGAAGGGACAGTAGGCTGCCCAGAAAATGGTTTCTAGAGAGAAGGAAGAGCAAATGCTTGAGGTGTGTGTTGAAATGCTTGGAATGGCCTTCTATTTATAGGCAACGCTTGGCTCCCTCTCCTCTTCTCATTGGCTGGCCCCCCCTCCCTCTCTCCTTTCCTCAATTTGACACATGGCAAGCAATCTTGGAAGATCAAAGTCCTAACTCTAGGCTTGCATGGCTATTTTGTACCAAAGATTTGATCTTGGAACTAATTTGTGGTGGAGATGAGATTGGTACAAGATCCAAGGGTCTAACAATTGCAAGGAGTACAATGGAGTTAAGATTTTTGGTTGGAAGAATAACAACCAAGGATATAAAGAATAATGGAAGATCATGGAAGTACAACCAAATCCCTTCTTCTTTCTTCCTTCCTTCTTCTTCTTCTTCTCTCTCTCTCTCTCTCTCTCTCTCTCTCTCTCTCTCTCTCCGGCCTCTCTCTCTTCTCCCTCTCTCTCTCTCTCTTGCAAAGTACATATGTATATATATATATATATACAATGTACAAGAAACAATTAAACAAATGGGTACTATGGTACTTGAACCAATGAATCTTAAAGACTAAGTTTATTACTAAACAAACAAATAGGCACATGCCCCTTAAACAAATAAATAAAGTACTCTAGGAAGATTTAGGCCTAGTGCTTAGTTGGCAAGACTAAGCTATTGACCAATGGATAATAAATCCCCTAATGGTTAATAACCAAGGGATAATAAAGGACAAGGTACTTATATAATAAAATAATATACACTTCATCACATGGGGTTAAAAAGAAAAGACTAACTTAATAACCCATGTACTTGGGTGGAAGAACAACCTATTACCCAATGGATAATAACCACCCTAACTTTTATTATCCAATGGATAATAGTTGCTAGGGAGATTAAATAATAAAATAATCCAAAAAGGTACTTTAAAGTAATCAAAAAGTTACTTTTTTTTAATACTCTTAGTACTTGACCAAGTATACTTTTAAAATAAAGAATTGGAGTTTCTTTTATCCAATGGATAATAGTTTCCCTAACATCTTTTGTCCGATGGACAAAGAATAAAATAAAAAATAATTAAAAGAAAAAGAATATCCAAATTCTTAGTCTAGGGTTCAAAAGGTTCACAAGGGGCAAAACGGTCATTTTACGGTTAGGGAAAAGTAACTAGATAGCTTCCTAGCTTAGTTACTCCAACTAGTCGGTTATAAGCTAACTAGGTTTGTTAAATGGGCTAAAGTGCAAGAAATCAAATTTTTAAGAGGCAAAAACGTAATTATGACAAACTTTGGAAATTACAATAAAATTCAAATATTTAACGAAATTTTTAACGACAAAAAATCAGGGTCGTTACAAAAGGATTAAATGGAATACAAAGGAATCCGACCAGCTACTGTATAACTTGAGATTAACCTTTTGAGCCATGTGGTTAGGCGAATGGTTAGCAGGTCAGTTGGGGCGGGTCGTTACAGGGAGTTATGAGTATTACTCTTGTCTAAACATTTTAGCCCTTGTTTTAAAAAGAAAAAAAAAGGATGTTTTCCTTTGGCATTGATCATCCCATTTTTATATACAGAGCGAAAATTTTTCTACTGGGTAAGTGTGTGCTCATCTCTTCATTTTTAGGTAATCACCGTGGCGTATAGCTTGGAATGTGTGTGGACTGCTGTGCTGGTGTCTTATGACCAAGGTTGTTAATACCGTTCTGTACGGACTGGTACGTATCGGTTTGGTGAGAAACTGGTACTCTAACCATACAATACCATTCCGGTCTCAATATCGGGCCTTACCGATCAGTACCGAAAATTTTGGACAATATTGGGCGAGATGGTATTATCGAAAATTTCGGTCGGTATTTTGCAAAGCTTGGCCGTTTGTAATTTCAGCCTGTTTCGGCGAGTTCCAGCCTTACCGATGAGTACCGACGTTACATATCATTGTAAAAACAGGAGAAATAGAAGAAAAATAAAAAGAATGGAAAGAAGACATAAAGTTATGTAGAACAGAGAAGTATTTCTGGAACTAATTGTTATTCAGATCTAGTCTTCCAGAGACCTTCCGATGAACTTCTTCGTCATCTTCTTCACGCCTCTTCACTATTCAGTCGATTCCTAGCATTTTCCTTCAAGTCTTCTCCAAATCTGAGATAGTAAAAGGACGACTGAAAGCAAAACAAGCTTTATTGGGGTCCAGCCTACTTTGGAGATTATTCAGTGTATTTGATAGTAAGCGGGGGCCAAGGGGGCAGCAGCGTGCTGCTGTCCCGGGTTTCTAGGCCCACTCCGATTTTGTTCCGATGATCGAAAACGTTCACTTTATAGAGCTCGTCGAGTAGAATAACTATGTAAAAAATCAACTTAATTAGATATCATTAAGTGCCTGATCGGAACCTTTTTATCTTAAAAAGAATGGATCCGAAACACTGGATCAAATCCACTGTAACCCATGGATCGAGAGTTATATGGGCTCCGATCAGGCACTTAATAATATCCAATTAAGCTGATTTTATGCATAGTTGTTCTACTCAACGAGCTCTACAAAGTGAACATTTTCGATCATCGAAGCGAGACCGGAGTGGGCCCAAAAACCCGGGACAGCAGCACGTTGCTGCCCCAAGGGAGCAATAGCCCCCCGCCTCCCATCATGCAATAGCTTACATCCATTCAAAACCCCTCTTTATTTATCACTGTTGTCCTTTTATTTAATGAAGGTTAGTAGTACTATTATGATAAATATATATAATTGTTAGGTAAATGAAATATATATATATATATATATATATATATATATATATATATCTTAGTTGTTATCCAGTGAGGGATCCCTTACCTGTCTACTGTGCGGACCTCCTATTTTTCGAGCAGATTTCGATGATCCGAGCCGCTTAAAATGATCAAAACGCGATTTTAAGGGTACATTCGAGAAATCAGCAAAAAAAAATGACCAAGAAGGGCTTGATCGGAGCAGTTTTCATTGAACGGCTCAATAAAAAACTGCTCAAATCAAGTCCTTCCCGGTCATTTTTTTTGCTGATTTCTTGCACGTACCCTTAAAATCGCGTTTTAATCATTTTAAGCGGCTCGGATCATCGAAATCTGCTCGGAAAATGGGAGGTCCGCACGGTAGACTGGTAAGGGATCTCTCACTAGATAATTTGTGTGTGTGTGTGTGTATATATATATATATATATGTATTGAATTTTTAATATATATTTATGATGAATTGCAAAGACATAGGTATTTTATGATGAATTGCATGGTATGGGAGATTTTTTTGAATTATAATTATATATAATTATTATATATATTGTAGTTGCGGTAAATCTGAAACGGTACCCGGTATTTGATCGGTACCGGTACGTACCGTACCAATAGAAAAACCGGTACCCTGGCCGGTACGGTATTAAGAACATTGCTTATGACAGCTACTTAGAGAGTTACTTAATCATCTCATGTAAATTATGTCTTGATAGAGGAAGGTGTAACATCTTTTGTAAATTTATTTACTTCTTCTTTTATCTTAGCAGAAAAAAAATGTAATGGGCTTTATAACTTTTCTTGCATTGCTATGAAAAGTCAAGTTGTAATTAAGCGGACATGAAATCTGAAAGATGTTGATTTGGGAGAATGACATGGATGTGTATCTACTATGGGTATTATTGTATGGAAAGGATGATATTTTATTTATGAGAATTCTATTACTATTATGTACAAAATTAAGGGTGTGACAGAGCAGGGCTAGATTATGGAAAGAAATAGCTCGTATAGTTCGTTTTTTTCCTACTTTATCCTGGGAGACTTAAGGAAGGAGATGTGTGTCTATGGAAATCAAACCTGTCCATATACATGAGAGTATAATGGAGGCATCAACTATACTCCACTTGCGTATAGCCTTGTTACTTTGCTTATCAACAAGTCTACTGGTACAACAAATGGAGACAAATTTTGTGTACAAATTTGTTGTGGAGCCCACTACGGGTCTCATTGTCCCACACAAATGATTCAAACCATTCAATAAATGTAAAATATTTTTTCAAGAGCTCTTACGAAAATTCAGCTCAATCCTATAACTATAGGTGCTCGATCCAATCATATAACTCTTGATTTAGATTCCAAGATAATGAAATATTATGTAATTTGATTGAGCACTTATAAGTATTGGATTGAGTTAATTTTTTGTGGGGGCTCTTGAAAAAATATTATGTAAATCCTCACAACGTTCTAAGTATCACCTGCCGAGTCACACGTATACCGCACCCAGTGATCTTGATCGCCAACGGCCTTGAGTTCACAAGTCCTCCAAAAAAAAACTAACCAAAATCTTCCTTAAGAATGGCACTTCAAAAATCCAGTTGCTTCGATTTTTCCATTTACTGCCGCCGCCCAAGATATGCTACTGCCTCCCCTTTATTTTTCTTTTCAATGACCGTGGTGTGGGCTACCACAGCCCCGGGTGGATCGAGGCGGCCCGCAAAACCATGTTTTGATTTGAAAATTTTGAAGAATTGAAGAGTCGCCACCCGGATTTAAGGTTTGCCACCCGAGAAACCGTTTTGATTTGAAAATGATGATTCGAATTGAAAACCAGAGATTATTTTGGGTTCGGAAGCTATGTTACGAGAGGGGAAGGGTTTTACGGCACCTCCCTCGCCCGATACGCAATCGGTCTCTACTCAACATTTGTGGGATTTATTAAAAATATTTTGTTTCATAAAAGCAGCTAGTAGGCATCCATAGATATATCATGTAAAGAGTGTATGCCAGTGCATGTGTATAGTACGTAACAATGAAATGACACAAAATGAATAATAACAAAAAATAAACATTTGCCACTGGAATCACTCTTGAGTGCTCAGGAGTGGTCCCGAGCGCTCGGGAGTGTTGTCAACACCTTCCTGCAAATGTTAACACTAAATAAAACAAATCATCTACCACTGATTACTGTCAAACCAGAAGAGTAAAGGGGAAAGCACTCCTGAGCGCTCAGAAGCAATCCTGAGCGCTCGGGAGTGAGACCAGTAGACTGAAAAACTTTTGTTGCCTCTTTTGCTCTTGTTGTTAAACCAAGATCAGGTGGCTTACCACCAGTATGAGAAACTGGTATAAGCCACTGATCTCCCTCAGATAGGAAAAACCAGAGGGTTTAGGTATAAAAATGAAATTTTATACCTTTTGGACAAGCTTGAACTTCACTTCTTGATGGATTTGAGGACTGTAATGTGGCTGGAAAACAGTGAGAAATAGAGTCTTAGATGAATCTAAGATTGAAAGATATTTTTGTGATTTTCTTGAATTTTTCTTTGAAAATGTTTTGAAGGTGGAAGTTGAAAAATGTTTGAGAGTTGTTGAGAACTTGAGTTTCTGAAAATAGGGGAGTAAGAGAGAGAAATTTTGTGACCCCTTGTGTGGTAGAACATTGGGGTATTTATAGGGAGGGGAAAACCATGTTTGAATTTTGAAAATTAAAAGAAAATGAAATGGAAAATGGTTTTGGGGGGAAAAATGGGATGATGAGATTCCTGCTGGTCTATGCAGGCCTCTGGCACCTGCAGGTTGAACAGCAGGTTTGAAAATCTGAAAAAAAACGTGGTCAATGGTCAAGCTCATCATCCAATGCTTTGTCAGAGCTCCCGAGCGCTCGGGAATGAAGTCCTGAGCGCTCTAGAGTGCCTGCCCAACTTCAGAGGGGCGCCACGGACACTCCCGAATTTGGGTGTTTTTCGAAGCGTTGGAAAGCTTGTTAAGTCCTCTTTTTAACCCAATTGGTTTCATTCAAAAGTATTTTATAAGCTGAAATGTGTGCCCATTTTACCCTTAGGGTGTTGGAAAAAGTGATGGTTTTGGTTTGTATATGACCAAGAAACATCGTTCAAGCTTTAGCCAAGTCCTGTTTTGATTCCATGTCATCATTGGGGAGCTTCAAGGCCACAAATTAAGGATAATTACAGGTCCAAATTGGGGTGTCTACAGTTGCCCCTCTTTGGATGACGCTCGGTATCATATCTGGATATGAGTGACGTCCAAAGATTGAGACAGCCCAATTCGAGGCCTACTAAATCCTTAATCCAAAATCAAATGCAAGTAAAAATTTACAAGCATTTAAAGCATGAGGTCGTACTCTTTCGAGCTGCCTACGTACCCTTTTCTGTAGGGATCAGACCAGCGTAGTTCTTTGGGGCAAATGCAAACATGCATGCTGTAGAAGGCATAAAAACATGCAAGCAAATAATTGACAAGACAAATTGATTGAAAAGGGCCCACCGATTGCTCCGTCTTAGTGGGTGAAACAAATAAACAAGCGAAAAGGTTGAAAATGTAACATAAAATACACCGTAAGGGGTGCCATCCAACGGGAGAAGGGATACAACCAAATCTATGGTGAAAGGTGTTTGATAGGTGTCTCTCAGGATGGTGCCAAATCTATGGCTGAAGTCAATTTGAAAGATGTCCCTCGGGATAATGCCAAATCTATGGCAGAAGTCGATTGAAAGAAGCCAAATCTATGGCGAAAGTTGATTGAAAGATGTCCCAAAGGACGATGCCAAATCTATGGTGAAAGTCGATTGAAAGAAGCCAAATCTATGGCGGAAGATGATTGAAAGATGTCCCTCAGGATGATGCCAAATCTATGGTGAAAGTCGATTGAAAGAAGCCAAATCTATGGCGGAAGTTGATTGATAGATGTCCCAAAGGACGATGCCAAATCTATGGTAGAGATCGATTGAAAGATGTCTCTCCGGACGATGCCAAATCAATGGCAGCAAATGATTGAATGATGTCCCTAATGCCAAAACTATGGCGGAGATTGATTGAAAGATGTCTCTCAGGATGATGCCAAATCAATGGCAACAAATGATTGAATGATGTCCCAGAGGACAATGCCAAATCAATGGCAGAGATCGATTGAAAGATGTCCTTCAGGACGATGCCAAATCTATGGCAAACAATGATTGAATGATGTCCCAGAGGACAATGCCAAATCAATGGTAGAGATCGATTGAAAGATGTCCTTCAGTTTCTTCATTGGTCACGCAGCTCTTGAGCTTTCCTTCATTCCATGTCATCGCTGGTTTGTCAATGAAGTCGGAGACTCTGTTCCAAACGCAATTAGTCGGCGGCCTTGAAAAAACCTTACCCTCTTCCCAACTCGGAATCCAGTGATCTCCCCAGAATTGAATCTTCTCCCCATTTGCCACATTCCATCTGAGTCCCTTATCAAGCAATTCCTTTCCTTCCATAAGACTACTCCATAACCATGAAGGCGAGGCCCCCTTTTTTGCCTTCAGACCTGACCCATTAGGAAAATAAAGTCCATTCAAAATGCTTGCCCAGAACGTCTCAGGGTTCGAGATCATCCTCCAGTATTGCTTGGCTAAGAGGGCACAGTTAAAGGATTCGAAATCTCTAAACCCCAAACCCCCATAGCCTTTCGGAGCAATAAGTTTGTCCCAAGATCCCCAATGGATTTACCCCCACTTTCTCTATTCTCCCACCAGAATGCACCAATCACAGAGTTCAGAGCAGCACACAAAGATATGGGCATCTTGAAGCAAGTCATGGGGTACATTGGTACAGCTTGGGCCACGGACTTGATGAGGACTTCTTTGCTAGCTTGTGGCAGGGTTTTCTTGTTCCAACCTTGGATTTTCTTCATGACTTTGACCTTCACATACGCCAACGATTCTTTCTTCGATTTCCCCCAAAAAGTTGGAATGCCCAGGTACTTGGCATTATCTTCCATCTCATTCATTCCTAATAGAGTCTTAATTTCTTCCTTCGAACTTGGAGAGGTGTTTGGGGAGAAGAACAAACTTGATTTTTGGGCATTTACCTCTAAACCAGAGGCCGCACTGAAGCAAGAAATTAGATCCCAGAAGTTGGAACAATACGTGGGAGTTGCCTCCAAGAATATTAGAGAATCATCAGCAAATAATAGGTGGGATACAATGGGGCATTTTCTTTTCATTCGAACACCAACTAAGGCTTTAGAAGTAACTGCCTTATTCATCAGTGTGGAGAAGACATTAACAGTAATAAGGAACAAATAAGGGGACAAAGGGTCTCTTTGGCGAAGCCCTCTGTTGGGAATGATATTGCAAACCTGCTCCCCATTTGCATTAATTGAATACTTGACTGTACTGGCACATTCCTTGATCCACCCTATCCAGATCTCGTTAAAACCCATCTTTTTTAGAACTGCAAAGAGAAAATCCCAACATAATCGATCGTACGCCTTATTCAGATCCATCTTTATAGCCACATAGCCTTTCTTCCTGGATTTCTTCTTCTTAAGGAAATGAAACACTTCATGTGCCACAATAACATTATCATGGATTTGTCTACCCAGGATGAAGGCTGATTGTTGCTCTGTGATCAAGTTATGCATGCATGGTTGAAGTCTATTAGCAAGCACCTTGGATACAATCTTGTAATTGAAACGGCATAGACTAATTGGATGAAATTGGCTCATGGACTCGGGGTTACTGACTTTGGGTATAAGAGCAACATTGGTGTGATTCATCTCCTTTAATATATGGCCATTTTGGAAGAACTCCTTAACTGTAGAAAAAACATCATCCCCTATCACCTCCCAATACTTTTGATAAAAAAGACCAGGGAATCCATCCGAGCCCAGGGCTTTTAAAGGCCCCATTTGGAAAACAGCTTTTCGAACCTCCTCCATTGAAACAGGTTTTATAAGAGCAGCATTAACCTCGTCTGAGATAACTGGATCCACCAAGGAAATAATATCCTCAAGCTCTCTGAAGGGAGGATGGGCATATAGTTTGGAAAAGTGATTTTGGACAGTGTTTGCAATGAGGACAGGGTCTGTTTGCCACTCACCATTCTCATCTTTTAGCTTGGCTATTTCGTTGCGTTGTCTCCTCTGAATCGTCGTTATGTGGAAAAAACGAGTATTCCTATCTCCCATTCTTAGCCAATTCACACGTGATTTTTGATGAACATGGAGTCCTTTTGCCAGAGATCAGCCAGCTTTGTAATCACAACTTTTTCCTCAACATAAAGTTCTAGATTGAACCCTGCCTCAGACTTCTTTTGGATGTCCGCCAGATGGTCCTTGAGAACTGCAATTTGTAAACGTAGGTCTTCAAAGTTTTCTTTATGCCATTCCTTGAGCTTATCTTTGCATCCCCTCAATTTTTTGCACAATCGAAACATATCACTGCCAACCACATTCTGAGCCCACATATCAGCAATAATCTGCTTGCAAGCCTCCTCTGTAGTCCAGAAAGACTCAAACTTGAACGGTTTCTTTACTTTATTCAAGGAAAAATCAGTGTTTAATATCAAAGGGTTATGACCAGAACCCACAGCCACTTCCACCATTACTAGAGCTGTGTCAAAAACCTCATTCCACCTTGCATTAGCAAAAGCTATGTCAATCCTTTCCATAATGAAGTCCCTATTGTTCCTGTTATTTCTCCACGTAAATCTTGGGTCCTTGCATTCCAAATCTGTCAATCCACAATCTTCTAGCATTTTCCGAAATACTCTAATCCTCCCCATATTCGGAGTATTACCCCCTTTTTTTTCTTCCACACTGAGCACTTAATTGAAATCCCCAATACACATCCATGGGACATTCTCTGAGCAAGCAATCCTCCTAATCATATTCCAGACCAACTCTTTCCCCGCATGTGTTGGGCTCCCGTAGACAAAAGTGGATGTCCAACATCGAGAATCTACCAAAGATGAGATCATCGTGTGCATCACATTTTTATTGGCAACTTCAACGTCAACAGAAACGTCATTATTCCACCATAAAGCCAACCCTCCAGATAATCCTTCAGGTTCTACGTACTTACTAAAAGCGAAATGAAACCTACGGCAGATGGTCTCGAGCTTGACCTTATTGTTCTTTGTCTCCATCAGAAAGAGGATGGAGGGGTGATTTCTGCGAACCATATCACCTAAAGCCTGGATTGTTAAGGTACGCCCAAGGCCTTGACAGTTCCAGGTTAGGATCAACATTGTGGAGGTGGCTGTTTAGGGCCAGCCACCAACCCTTTCTGAGCAGCAGATTCCTCCATGACCACTTCAATTGGGATCAAATTTGAATCCCTATCCAAAGTCCCAAAATGTTGTTGGACCAAGACATCACAAAGACCAGTGTCGATACCCTGGGCGATTCCACGAGCACCATTAGAATTTCTACCTGAGCTAGAGGACCTTCCTCCTCTATAAGATTTACGGGAGTTTTGGGATGATTGAGTATGCAGAGTAGTGTTGGGGGGTTAGGTTGGGGGCTCAGGTGCACAAAGGTGGAGGATCTTGGCTCTCTCACTAGTTTCGACATCCTCACAGGCTTTTCTCTTGATTGCAAGAGAATTGAAAACATTGGCAAGGGAGACATCAAGATATTGAGTTTGATTAAGTTTGGAAGGGCTGGGGGTTATATCAGTGGTGGTGATAGGGATGGAGTTGGTAGTTGGATATAAGTGGGGCTCGAAGGGGAAGTGTAATCAGAGATTAGGGGTTGGGTTATATTTGGGGAGATGATTCCAGTAGACAACCCAGATTTAGAGGACTCTGGGCTGTCCGGCTCAGCAACAAAGTAGGGTTGGGCTTTATTTGTGGATAACGTTGGTCTTGGGCTAGAGGAACTTTCTGGGCTAACATGCATCTTGGGGAGAAAGGTCCAGTCCACATCATTGTTCTAAATCAATTCACTATTCGTACGAGGGATAGAAATTGAAATTCCTTTCGCACCAAGTGAGGACAAATGAGGACTATTACCTGTCATTTTTGGCGGATTGCCACCTGGCAATTGAAGGACACCAGCATGGTCCGAGGAATGTGACACTGTCATTTCCTCAGGTCGAGGGTGATTTTGGTTGGGATTTGGAATCGCCACGCGCTCACCCAAAAGACTCAGTGCACGTGCCATTGCTCCTTGTCATACTCTCCGGCCGCCGAGAAAGGAGTTGATTAACCCGAATCTCTGCCTCATCCACTTGTTGCCGGATTATTTCAATCAAAATCTGTGATCGCCTCACATGCCCTGTGCGGAGCTCCGGCCCATATCCAGAATTCATCCCCTCTTCGCGTTTGACGAACCTGCAGCTCCTATTATCGTGCCCTATTCTCCCACAGTTGTAACAATAATCGCTAAGCTTCTCGTATTTGTAAGAAATCCACAGATCTCCATTGGATTCTGGCTTCCTTCTCAGCCAAAACCCTTTTGGGAGGGGGTCAATGATCTTGACTGCAACTCGAACTCGGAGGAAACTCCAACCAAGTAACATTCCATCCGTAGAGGTTTCCACTGCTAACAACTTCCCAAAACGTTTTCCAATGATTTCTGCGTTTGCCCTAGTCATCTTTTCCAATGGGAGCCCATGGATCTGGACCCAAAAAGGGCAATGCTTAAACTCCATATCAGAGACCACTTCACCGTCCTGCAAAGGGTTCAGAATCAACAGATTATTCATTATGGACCAAGGGCCCTCGTGAAAAATGGAGTCCCTGTCCTCTTCATCCTCAAAGCGAAATAGGAATGTGTTATTTTGCCATGGAACAACAGAAAACGAAGCTCTTGTCTTCCAAACAGATGTAGCCATGTTTGTTATGGCTGTTGGGTTTAGGGTTTTGGGGCTCAGAATCCGTCCCACCAAACAGAGGTTATGAATCTCCCCTGTTTCACCAGAACCTTCTTTAAGGTCTAATACTTCAGCATCAGTCATCCTGGGCAAGAGACGGTGGAGAGATGAAAGAGCGTTGTATTGATAACAGGACGGAACAACGGAGGGGAAAAAATTGAGGAGTTGATGAAACAGAGGAACAGAGAAGGGGAAGTAAAGAGGAGCGGAG
>BPLS01000145.1:3522487-3577568 GCA_019656275.1 Rhododendron kiyosumense | reverse complement strand
GGGGGGGGGGGGGGGGAAGGTGGGGGAAGAGACAGAAAGTTAGAGACCGAGGAGGTGGAGGTGAGGTTTGAGAGGAAACGGGTTGGTGGTACAGTGGTGGAAAGGAGCCACTAACGGCGTAGGGCAAGATCTCTCATTTTTAGAGAGAGAAGCTCTCATTTCTAGAGAGAGAAGGGACCAATGACCGTTCAACTAAGTCTAAGAACTAAGTCTAATAAATACATTGACCTCTCGTATGCTTCTGAAAAATTCTCTCACCTCCCTTGCTTTACAAACCAATACGTAGAAAGCCTCCTTACCGTTCAATTTGGCCTAACACCGTTACTTTGATGAATAAAAGATTGTTATACCCTTAGTCCATATAGTTTGAATTACATTGGCCTTCCAAGTATAAAAGGCTATTTTATTTTTAAATCGGCAAAAGAGGTCCACTGCAGAGTTTCACATCAATGATTTGAGCTTTTCATTAATTTCAAAAGAATTTTGTAAGTGGCCGTAAAAATTTAGCTCGATTGGATAATAGGAAGTGTGCTTTATCCAATATTCGAATTATTCATTCAGAATTTAGGATCCTAATTATGAATGAAATATGAAGAAAAGTTTGACAATTGGATCAACAACTTGCAATTATTTGATTGAGTTGAATTTTTCTAGAATCACTGAAAAAATGATTTTGAATTTAATGAACGACTAGATCATTTGTATGGAATCCCAAAGTAATCCCACTTTCCCATCTGTGTGCCATTGATGGAGTCCCCATCCGTACCCATAGAATTATGGTTTGAAAAATCACCTTGCACTTCAACAAATTCTTTAAACTATGATATTTTGCCCCCTTCTTCCACACAAAAGTTGTCAATTTAATTTCACTATTCACATTTTTTCCCTCCAATTGTTTTGTGTTCGTAGAAATTTATCGAAAACCCGAGATGCTCTGTGTCGAAAAATAGTGTGCCCCTATGCCTTTACATTGAGTGAGTTTTTTTATGTTTTTTTTTTGTTTTTATGTTTAAAATTTTTGTGTGATCCAACAGTTGAAAATGCACTCGGCACAGAGATACACCACTTTTCATCACAGAGGATCTCGGACCCAAATTTAAATGTTTCAGCATCTGCTTAGGCCCCGTTTCAGATTTTATTTTTTTAAAAGAAGTACTTATTCCCACTTTACGAGATAGGACATCCACTCTTGATACAACATCTTCGTATATATACACACACACCCACACACAGACACACACTTATTTCCAAATGAGTACTAGTAAGCACTACTACTTAAAACCTTGTTCCACTAAAGCCTAAAAGTACTTCGTTATCGGTTAGAGGATTGTGATAATGCTTGTGTGAGGCAGTTTGGTAATCGGAAGCGGACGAAGGTTGATAGTGTCGAAGGTAGTATTGGATGCGATTAGGCCCTCCCACATCCTATTTGGAACGTTTGGAAACGACGATCCACATTCCTATCGTGTCCCTCAGCATCGTGCGGTTCATTGACTATCTCTTCTGGTCCTAACCTTTGTTTTGCAGGTTTATAGTGTGTTCGGTGTTGCTGGCAGTTGTGTGCTCTTTATTCTGGCCTTTGCTGTGTAATCTTGTTGTTTCTGTGTGTTGTGGTTAGGTTGTGTTAAGCTAGTTGTCTTTGGACTTTCTTTTCTTGGGTTGTCTTGTATTGATGGTTGTGCTACTGTTCTCATATTTTATGATATGCTATTACGTTTGTGTTTGATAAAAAAAAAAGGCCTAAAAGTACTTTTAGTACTTTTTAGGGTTTTATCCTTATTTGAATTTTTTTTTCGTTTATTAGTTTGGCGTCAATTTTTTTTTGAATTTTAATTCATTTCGTCGAGACGAATCAAAAAGTCAAAAGAAAATTGACGAGACGAATCAAAATTTCAAAAAAAATTGACGCAAAACGAACAAGCGCAAAAAAATTTGAATAAAGACAAAAAGTACTAAGGCCGGTCCAAGAGTTATGGAGGCCCTAAGCGAAATAGGAGGATGGGCCCCTATATATTTGTAGAATTAAACAACAATAATGAAAAGTTTCTTCATATAACTAATTAGTCTCAATAGAGCATGTTGTAGGCTTTGGTTTCGGCGGCCAAAGTTGTTGCCGTGGAACCACACTATCCTTCTTTACTTGGGTTCGAAAGTTATTAGCTCCAAATGCACATATTTTTGGTAAAAAAAACACTTAGGCTCCATTCCAGAACACCTTCTTGAAAATAAGTACTTATTTCACATTTTCAAATTTAAAAATAATATAAATGACCATATTAAATATCTCGATGAGATCTATCAAATAAGATCCATATTAATAGAAAAATTATTTACATAAGCATATAATTTTTGAGTTTGAAATTGTCTTTTTAAAAATAAGTCCTTATTTCCCTTTTGAGAACGGAGCCTTAGAATGTTAGTTCCGTGCTATGGTTCGCATCCTGTCGTTGACTAGAGTTAAGGCTCCGTTCCGGAAAGCAAAATAAGTACTTATTTTTTAAGAAGGTAATTTCAAGCTCAAAAATTATGTGCTTACGCAAATTATTTTCCTATCAATATGGATCTTGTTTGATAGATCTCATTGAGATCTTTAATACGGTGCAAAAAAATTTGAAAAATTATTTTTCATTTACATTATTTTTGAGTTTGAAAATGTGGAATAAGTACTTATTTTTTAAGAAGGTGTTCTGGAACGGAGCCTTAAAAATTGACTTACCACTACCCGAACAAAAAGACTTCTGTTTTGACAAGGAACAAATCATATATATACTTAGGCCTTGTTTTTCTAAATAAGCCATTGGCTTTCCCGCAAAAAATGAGCCAAACAAACCCACAAAAAAACAAAAACAAGCCAATAAGCCAATTGTTTCGTCTTTATTCAAAAAACATTGGATTCCGGTCAAAAAATTTTACTTTTTAGATTCCTCTCGTCGTGAGGATGCAATAATCCCCAAAAAAATTGACAATAAGCCAAGTGATGCGAAAATTTTTGAATAAGGACAAAAAATAAGCCAAAATGGCTTATTTGTCCGAATTATTCGTTAAAGGGGCCCTATTTCGGGCCAAAATTTGAAATTCCGGAAATGCCGAATGAATAAGATCCTAGCCGAACGAGGTCTTACTTTGAGAATCCGGAAATGCCCCTTGGATGCTCCCGTTGCCGCGTCTCGAAGGAAGTTCACAAAACATTCAACTCATGCCAACCCTACTTCATTTTTGGTTGTGATTGTATGCATTGAATTCATTTTCTAATATCTCTAATGGGACCCTTTAACACAAAAAAATGAGCCACATTAGCTGATTTATAAAGGAAATGGATGGAGGTTAACGCAAATGCCTCAATTTGGAAATTTTAAAAGTTCAAATGTTTAATTAAAATAAAATAAAATTTAGGTGTTTCGATGACATTGGAGTAAAAGTTCAGGTGCCATTTGAAATTTTCCCCAAAATTTATCCAAAACATTTCCAATATTTGGAAAAGCATAATCATCATCTCTCATCTCATCAGATAAAGAGGAGGGCTTGTGAGTCTGTGACTATGACGAAGAAGGCCTTCCCTTCTTCTTCATCTTCATCATCTTCTTCTGTTCAAGAACTATACGACCTATGTAAAAAGACCTTTACGCCCTCAGGAACATCTACCGCTTCTCCTCGAGCCATCCAGAAGCTCTGCTCTCTCTTGGGTACTGTTAATTTGCTCCCTGCTTCTTTTTGTTTCTTTTTGCAATTTCACAGTTATTTTGCGATCTGAAGCGATTCTGTATGTGGGTTTTGTTAATTTTGTGATGCTGATTAATTGATTATGGGTTTGCTGTAATTTGATGCTGATATTGCGAAGTTCAATCTTGGGTTATTCAAGATCCATAATGCTTGAATAACCACGTTTTTGGAACGTGTTCTGATTCCATCTCGAAGTATTACTAATTTAGAAAAGTGGGATACATCCTGTAAGGTATCCAACACTCCCCCTCGTGTTCAACCCCGTCTTGCGTGTGAAAGGCAAACATTCAGACATAGAAAGAAACAGAATGCAAAAGAAAGAAGCATAATGCAAACACAAGATAAATGCGAATGAAGAAGTTTGAACCCAAGACCTCTCACAAACCGGAGCTCCAATACCTTCATAACTCACCTATTCTCTCAAAATCTTAGCATGTTAGAAAATGGACTCATCAATGTATATCAAGCTATCCAACACATCCAACCAATGTGTTGTATAAATGTGGTCATTGGCATACAAAATGTGGTCATTGCTCGATGACGTTAGTAACAAGCATTTGTGCAAAGGAGTGGTTTACTGTTTTGATAATGGTTTTGGGATGAGGAATCTTGTTTGAAAAGCATCATGGTTCAGAGTAGTGAGGAGCTGATATTCATGACAGTCAAGGCGGATTTTCTGGGATGTGGCAGAGATTGATTAACAGGCTCTGAAAGCTGATGGCGCCTTTTAAGGAGTATATACTAGTATGGTAGTATAGTATGCTTCAAGAAGCCAATCTAATGCTGCTCATTTGGAATATAAGACTGATCTGATTAAGGCTGTGTAGATTATGCATGCCATTAGATAGCACTCAGGAAAAAAATCTTCGCACTTATCACTATTCACTGCGTACAGAAATCTTCGGGATTATGCATGCCATTGAGAGGTGGTTTTTTGGAAATAATGCCTACAGAAATCATATTCATCCTGGTTTCACAACTATACGCCAATGGATTACAACTAGAAAAGTAGAATCACCATTATGGTGCATAGATGGAATGTGAAACATACCATCCAATATTAGAAGAATTTTAGTGTTTTGAAGTGGTACCTGAGAATACTGGCTTGTCCGTCTTCCTATGGCTTTGGAAAGAACAGATCTTCATTTTTGACATGATATCCCTAGTTTAAGTTTGGTCAATGTCCTTCTCCTATGGCTATTGGTTTGTTTTGCAACACCAGTAAAAATATACTGTGAAATTTTTTGAGTTTTACATCCGTATGATTTCATTCTGATACTAGGACGGGAAAATGAAGAATTTTTTTTTGGATAGGTATATATTCCAGTAGCCATTGTGACTTGTCCTCCTCGAACAGTAAAGCAGCCCTTTGAGCAAGTTTACCAGTGGATATGCATATTACATTGTCAACAGTTCACAATTCTATTTTTTTTTTTTGATAAACAATTCTATTTTAGCTATCAACTTTTTCTTTCACAACTACACCAATACTATCTATTTTACCTACCACCAATTAAAATATACATTTCTCACTCTTTCCCTATTATCTTTATCATTTTTTTTATTTTCCCAATGGACCGGTTGCAGAAAAGGAGGAGGGAGGAGAGAGAAGAAAATAATATTTTTATCCTTACCTGGTGAATAGTTGTTAGGTAGAAATAACTATCAACTGTTCAAAAAGAAAAAATAGAGTCATGTTTGCACAAGCTGTTGCAAGGTTGTTTTGGTGCCTTAGTGAGGTAAAATAGCTACAAATGTTAGTTTTGCTAAGTGTGTGGCCCGTGATCCTCGCTCTGGTTCCTTCCTCCGTTGGTTCAGTGGCTTCCTAGCCTTCTCCACCTAGTTTGCACAGTGAACGCACGATTAAGACCTGGCCGGGGGTTGCCTGGCAAGGTCCTCCGGCGAGAGGATAAGTATGTGCAGAGAGAGAGGAAAGGGACTAGGGTTTTGAGTGGGTATACGCGTGTATCAGTGCGTACCTTCCCAGAGGCGTTATCCTTTGATATTTATAGAGCCTTCCTGACTTGCTCTCCAAGCACGGGCACGTGCCTTGCGTGGGCCAGGCGGTGTCACCATGACGTCATCGAACAGATCTAGTAACTGCTTTTGAGGGTGAGCTGGCATGATCCATGTGCGCTCATGATTATCCCATGGCATAACCGTCTCCGCACGTGGGTGGGCGCGTGGCCGCGCCCATGAGACTCTGGCGGTTGCCGAGCTTGAAGGGAAGCCGAGCCCGAAGGGAATTCGGGCTAGGCAATCATCGTCTGCGGGGTCGCCCCCAAATGGTGGCCAAGCTTGACACAATCCTCCTCGTCGCTAGATGCGAGGCAGAGGTAAAACCGACGATCGGCACGCCTCGGCCCCGGCTGAGCCCAGGCGGAGTGGGTTTGCTGCCCCGTGTGGCAGCTGGCGATGGCAGTGGAGTAGAGGTGGCCCCCGGTGGAGTTGCAGTTGAGCTCGGCCCGCTACACTAAGCTGATAAACTTGCTCTTAAGGCTTATGAACTGAACGAGGCTGGAGCGCTTACTGGCCATTGGTTTGGCGGTGTAATGATGGGCGGGAAATTCGAACTTCCAACCCTAGCCCTATATAAAGGTCGACGAGAGGGGAGAGAGTTTCTCTCTCTCTCTAGAACTCCATAGCCAGAGCTTCGTTCATTGCCTGTTTGTCTTCCATTCCAGATTTCCAGGAGATTCAACGTTAATCCTTGCAAAAGTTCCAGGTACATGTTCGAACCTTGCTTCTCCTTGTATTTATGCAGTTTTTATGCCTTTTCCCTCGTGATTCTGGGTTTTTCAAGGGGTTTTCTATTCTGTGTGAACAGTACGAGGGTTGAGATGAATGACTGTTCATCTTCGCCTTCATCCTGTTCTTCCGAGCCCCAACTCCACTGTTTGTTGGGTTTGGCCAACGCTGAGCCCCACGATTAGAGTCCTAGATTCTCCCGAGCTTGAATCCCCATAGGACGAAGATAGGGTGGGCCAGTAGGGTAGCCGAGCGTAGGGAGATCCTCATCCGTCGCCGAAGATAAGGTTTCTCATCATTTTCTTTGTGTTGATAGGTCTGGCTCACCCAGTCATAGTCATCTCTTCCAACTCTGAAAGCTCGGGAGACGACTCTGGAGACTCGATAATCCGTGAGTGTTTGGAAAGACATAGAAGCCGACATCAGATTTCTTCCATTGCCTTGAACATGTCCACTGACACCAGCGACTCAAACGCCAAGCGCGTATATGAGTATGGCGAGGAGGGGTTTAATACTGAGCCTGAAATCACGTTGACGCCGTCAACTCATTCTGAGGTAGAACCCTAACTTGGGCCAGAGGCCGAGTCCAGGCTCCACACTCAAGCCGACGCTATCTCTCCTAGGCACAGCGAGGCTCAATCCGAGAACAATGAGGTCGCTGACATCTACGAGAGGGGTCAGGTCTGTCCCCACGCACATTTCTTCAGCGGAGACCCTAGGGAGTACCAAAATTTTTGCCGAGAGTACAGTATTCCCGAAGATGTTGTAATCAGCCGGGTGGCGAGCAACAGAATAAGGGACAAGAGGGAATATCACCCCGAGCACATCACTGTCCCTTTGATGGCGATATGTGAGGCCGGGTTGAGGTTCCCCCTCCACCCCTTCTTGAGGGAACTTCTGGCTCGGTTCAGCATCGTCCTGCATTACTTTGCTATTAACAGCTACAGAATAGTAATGTCGGTGATTAAGCTGAAGGAGCTCCATGACCTGGAGTTCACCGTCGCCGACCTTTTCCACACCAACATCATGTCTAGGCACGGCCAGACCGAGCGTCGGTACTTGTTGACCCGCGGCAAGAAGCTACCCTTGGTGGATGGCTTGCCCGACACTGATAAATGGGCCAATTTCTACGTCGAAGTGAGTGGTAATTTTGAGTTCGGCGGCCAGTCCAACTGAAAATTCAGCATCCCAAAAGTCAAAGACTTCAGAGGTAGCCGGACCACCTTGGTTGTCGCCGAACTTAGTCATTTTCAAGTTTCTCAATCGTTAACCGTTGTTTCTCCTTGCAGATCACCGGGCCATAACAAAGACTCAACAGTCTTTGTCCGTTGAGGCACACGTCGACATCCTCTTGTCGCAAGCTTGTAGAGACGCGTCGACGCTGCTCGGTTACGAGCCGTCCTACAAGGGAAAGCTAGGGAGGAGGGGAAAGGACGCGGGGCCAAGCACAGAAGGTCAAAGCCGAGGGAAGAAGGCGGGGACAACGGTAGGCAGCAAGTAGCTGAGGGTTAAGTTGCCAACGTTCAGGAAGCCGACTGAGTTCTAGTTCCAAGAGAGTCGGCAAGCTGAGCTCCCAGGTATTCACATTCCGCTTCAAACAGTCGTTCCCGAACGTACCGGCGAGATGGGCCAACGAAACGTTGTCCGTGTGAACATCAGGGATGGCAAAGCCGTCCGTCAAGAGTCTGGGCTAGCCGAGCCTGTTGAAAAGAGGCAGAAGCTCATCCGTGACTTTTTCCCGACAAAACCATCGACCCCTCGTCCGGCCGAGCAGGAAAGGACCGAGTCGTCGGCCGCTGGTGGCTCAAAGGCAGCCCAAAAGCCTTTGGGTTCGGCTGACGCCGTCGCCGCTCAGGAGTTTGCTCCCTCCTACGCCTTGGCCGAAGGCAGGGTTGTCACCGTGGGAGATTCTGTCAAGGTTGAACCCGGGCTAGCCACTGCGATGCTCCAAGGTTTAGCTTTGCCGAAGGATATGCAAAAAATTCTCGATGGCCTCCAGCCGAGCTTAGTTCATGCAAGTGCTTACCTTGTTCAGGTTTGATCCGAACCCAGTTCTCTTTTATTTACCATCATTCTGCCGTTGAGCATTTCCAAGCTAACGTTCTCTTTGTTTAATAGGCTGGACAAGCCTTGCTCCGCTCGTCAAAAAATGCCGAGCTCGTTCTTGCTGAGCGCACTCGCTTTCACGAGGACTTGAAGGTCGAGCGTGAGAAGGTGAGAAGCTACAAGGGAAGCCTTAAGATGGCGAAAGCTTAGATCGCCGAGCTAGAGAAGGAAAGAGACAAGATGGAGGAGAGGATGAAGAAGGCCGAGCGTGAGGTGGCCAAGGTTTTGAGGCTAGAGAAGAGGAAAATGAAGGAGGTAGACAGTGCGGCGTATCAGGCTGGTTTTGACCGGGCCGGAGCCGAGTATATGAGGGACGCTTGGTCTATGGGGAATGATGCCATCAGGATGAGGGTCCCCATCGCCTACCGAACGGGATACAAGGATGGCGTGAAGGCTGCTTGTGGGGTTATGCAGCTGGAGGCTGATATGGATTTGACGAAGTCAATTCCAGCCCCCGTTACACCCGAGCTCGTCCTCCCCTATACTGAAGAGGAGTGTGCACCTCTACCTCCCGAGGAGTTTCCCGAGAGCGAGGATGACGTTGAAGACCTCACTGAAGCCGACGCCGACGCCAACGCTGGAGGTGGCACCGATGGGGGGAAAAATGGTAAGGATTGTGAGAAGGCTACTGGGGATGCCGACCCCAAGGCTGCTGATGATGCCGATCATGAGCCAATGAACGTTGATAGAAATGCTGAGGCCGACGCTGAAGTTGGCACCGCTGTTGCCGGGGCCAATGCAAACGTTGAGGAGGCTGCTGAAGGTTGAAGATGCCCGTAGGTGCCAGACTCGGGGTAGCTGGTCACCGTAGTTAACTACCCTTTACTTCTCGCACTCGTTAATTTTTTGTATTTTTTTTGAACTCTTGTTGGACTGGACGGATCCGAGCTTGGATTTTGCCGTTCCAGATGTAATGTTTGTTGGCTATGGGTGTTTTGCCGAACTTGAATGTATGATGTTTTCTTCGTAATGGATGACTTCTCTTTTGCGATGTTTGCTTGAATTTGCAGTTATCCGTTGCCCCCACTTTAGTCTGGGTTCGGCTCAGTAGTTGAATAACGGCCGAGCCTTGACCAAAGTCTGATGAATGAGTAAAACTTATGAACGCCGAGCATGGTGTTGTCCTCGGCCATTTTGCTTGTTTAGTGGATGATGCTTAGGTTAGGCGCCAAGGTTTGTTGAGTGCCCTTACCTGTGGTTTGGGGCTTGGTCAAGGTGCCAGCCCCTAGCCAAGGTTATGAGATGTTGTAATGTTTGTGGGTGGTTTGCTCACCAAAATGTGAGTGTAACCGGGCTGTGGCCGACCTCAGAGTCTTGCCAAGCCGAACCGGAGCCCAAATTCCAGCCACATTGTGTGTCTCTAGGCTCGGTGGACCTGATGTCAGTTGGTTGCTTCTTTGGGCAGTAATAATGTCCGAAGCAGAGGCGTAAGAGTCGTTTGTGGGTGTGACCGAGGTCAACGTTTGTGGTTGGCCAAGTGAGCCGAAGTAAAATATGAAGTAAGGAAAATGAATTTAGAATTGCAAAGGACAATTACTGCTAGATAAAATTTTTCTTTGATTGGACAAACATGAAATACAAGTAGAAATGTAAAGACGTGGGTCGAAGCCAATAAAGAAAAAACAGGATAGGCAGTGGCCGAACATGAGGCACACTGTTGGGATTGCGGCTACATGTATGCCTTCTTTAGGTTCTGTGCATTCCATGGGTTAGTTAGAACTTTCCCATTCATGTCCTCCAGCACGTAGGCACCTCCACCAGCAATCTTGACGATACGAAAAGGTCCCTCCCAGTTGGGCTTGAATTTCGTTTTCTTGTTGGCTTGCACAACTTTTCGCCAAACTAAATCGTCTGGCTTGAACTTCTTTATGCGCACGCTTCGGTTGTATCCCTTGGCAACCTGCTGCTGGTACTTGGCGAGCTTCAAGCGAGTGTCATCACGCTTCTCTTCTACCAAGATCAGCTCTTGTTCCATGGCTTCGTTGTTTGTTTTGGGGTCAAACGTTTCTGTGCGGAGGGTTGGGAACTTTGACTCCAATGGGAGTACAGCTTCCATGCCGAAAGCCATTGAAAATGATGTCTGGCCGGTGGAACACCTTAGTGTAGAGCGGTAAGCCCATAGGACGAGGGGCAATTCTTCAGCCCATTTGCCTCTTTTGGAGTTCAGCCGACGCTTGATGCCGGCACAAACCGTCTTGTTCGTGGCTTCGGCATGGCCGTTCCCCTGGGGGTATGCTGGTGTTGAATTGAAGAAACGTATCCCAAACTCGGCACAAAGGTTTGTGAGGTCCTTGCCGATGAACTGAGTTCCGTTGTCAGGGACGATTGCGTAAGGGACGCTGAACCTGGTAACAATGTTTCGCCAGACGAATCGTCGGACATCAGCTTCAGTTGTCATGACGAAAGGTTCGGCCTCGACCCACTTGGAGAAGTAGTCCGTTGCCGTAATCAGAAATTTGAAGCCTTCAGGAGCCGTTGGCAGCTTTCCCACGATATCAAGCCCCCACTGGGCAAACGGCCAAGGACTTGTGATGGGGGAAAGGTCCTGGGCCTGTTGTTTCGGGATAGGAGAAAAAAGTTGGCATGATCGACATCTACGGACAACGTCTTCACAGTCTTTCTTCATGTTCTTCCAAAAGTAGCCTTGGCTTAGTGCATGTTGACAAAGGGAGCGGCCGCCAGAGTGGCAGCCGCAGCTGCCTGAGTGGAGTTCGGCCACAATTTCAGATACTTGAGTGGGGTGGACGACGAGGAGATATGGCACAAAGATGGATCTCCTGTAAAGTTGGCCGCCTTCGGAAAGCCAATAGTAGCCTTGTTTTTGACGCGGAAAGCGTCCTGCTTGTCTGTTGGTAGGGTGTCGTGCTTGAGGAACGCGACGATCTCATCCATCCAGCTTGGACCGAGTTCAACGTTGAGTACCTCAGGAGTGGGCTCAAAAGATGGGCGGTCGATGCTGCCGAAGTTGATGGTTCTGAATTTCGACGTCGCAGATGCGGATGCAAGGCCTGCAAGTGCGTCTGCGTGTGCGTTGTGCTTGCGATTGATCTGTTCGATGCTGAAATTGCTGAAGTAGGAAATGAGCTCGGTTGCCGTGGCTTGGTATTTCGACATTCGAGGGTCCCGAGCCTCATAGTCGCCGAGTACTTGATTGACGATGGGTTGGGAGTCACAATAGACAACGAGGGCGGTGACTTTCATTGCAATGGCTGAGCGTAAGCCAGCGAGGAGGGCTTCGTATTCGGCTTCGTTGTTGGTGGCGGGGAAGTCAATTGTCAGAGAGCTTTCATGAAGTGTTCCACAAGGGCAAACTAAGACTACTCCTGCTCCAGCGCCGTTGTTGTTGGAAGCCCCGTCGACGTTTAGGCGCCAAGTTTCGCCTTGAAAAAGATGCCATGGCTTGTTTGCGGAGCTTTGTTCGGCTACGGCTGGTAGGGTCGGAGCGTTAAGTGCGGCTGCGTCTTCGGGAGTCAGTTCGGCAATGAAGTCGGCCAGAACTTGCCCTTTGATTGCCGTGCGTGGCTCAAAGCGAATGTCAAAGTTAGCCAGTTCGATAGCCCACTTGGAGACACGGTTGGAGAGATCCGCCTTTCGGAAGAGGGCTTTGAGGGGGTGCTCCGTTAGTACAGTGATCGGGTGGGCTTGGAAGTAATGTAGCAATTTTCTCGCGGCCGAGACGAGGGCTAGAGCGAGTTTTTCCAGAGGGAGATAGCGCGTCTGAGCCGAAAGGAGCGTTTTGCTTGTGAAGTAGATGGGCACGTCATCTGCCGCTTCTCGCCAAACAAGTGCGGAACTGACGGCATGATACATATAGAGGGTCTCAAATTCCTTAGGTTTCACCAACAGTGAGGCCGAACTGAGGTATGCTTTGAGTTCGGCTAAAGCGATATCGCAGTCGGGTGTCCATATGAAACTTCGTCGGCTTTTGCCTTTTAAAGCGTGGAAGAAGGCATGGCATTTGTTGGAAGATTTGCTGATGAACCGATTCAAAGGGGCCGCCATCCCAGTGAGTTGTTGTACTTCTTTGATCGTTCTGGGAGGCTGCAAGTCTGCAACGGCTTTGATTTGACTAGGGTCGGCTTCGATACCGCGCCGGGTAACCAAATGTCCAAGAAACTTTCCGGCACTCACGCCGAACGCACACTTCTCAGGATTTAAGCGGAGCTTGTAGAATTTGAGGATGTCGAATATTTCTTTCAACTCTTGGAGGTGGTTGCTCTCCTTCTGACTTTTGACAACAAGGTCGTCGACATAGGTTTCCAAAGTTTGGCCAATTTGGGCGTGCATCATCTTGAATATGGCACGATTGAATGTAGTGCAGGAGTTTTTCAAACCAAATGGCAATAACGCGGTAACAGAAAACGCCATAAGGGGTGATGAAGGCCGTTTTTTCCATGTCATCCGGGTCCATGGCTATTTGGTGGTAGCCACGGTAGGCGTCGAGGAAGCTTAGCCAAGCATGTCCTGTGGTGGCGTCGACCAGTTGATCGATCTTGGGAAGTGGGAACCAATCTTTCGGACAAGCGTCGTTAAGGTTGGTGTAGTCAACGCAAACACGCCATTTGCCATTTTTCTTCTTAACGACCACCGTGTTTGAAAGCCAAGTTCGGTACTGTACTTCTTGTATGTCGTTAGCTTCCAGTAGCCGCTTTACTTCGTCTACTACAGCGTCGGCATGTTCGGTGGCCGACCGCCGCGCTCTCTGGATTACTGGCTTCGCATCTATCTTGATGTTGAGAGAGTGGCAGATGAAATCTGGGTCGACCCCAGGCATCTCGTTGGGGGTCCATGCGAAGACTTCGATGTTGTCCCTTTGGTAGCAGAACGTTTCTTCCCGGTCGTTATCGCTAAGTGAGGATGTGATTAAGAAGAAACGTGAACAGTCTTCGTTGATGGGCATTGGGATTAGGTCCTCTTCGGTTTTGTCCTCGGCTTTCTAGCCAACGTCTTCAAGCACGGTGATGTCGGGGACTTCAACCTATTGTACTTGTTTGGCTTTGGTGGAGTTGTAGACAGCTGAGACGTAGCACTTTTTGGAGGCGACTTGGTCACCTCACAGATCTTCCTGTCGTCCATTGGAGCCGATGAAGCGGACAACCTGGTGGTAGGTCGAGGCGATTGCTTGCATGCCATGAAGTCAGGCTCGGCCAAGAATGGCATTATATGGGCTCGGCACATTGACAACGATGAACTCGACGGTCAACATTTTCGAACCGACAACGATTGGAAGGAAGATTCGACCGAGTGGCCAAACCGGTGCTCTGTTGAATCCGATGAGAGGGACTTCGGCGGGTTGTAGGGCTGACTCTGGGAGGTCAAGCTTTTTGAACAAATCATAGTACATCACCTCTGCTGAGCTTCCCTGATCGATGAGGACTCTCTTGACATCGTGGACTCCGATTTGCACGGTAACGACGAGAGCATCGGAGTGTGGAGTTTGTATGAATTCAAGGTCGCGCTCGGTGAAAGTGATGGTCCACTTGGGCATTTCGTCCGGGCGCGGGCGCGGGCGCTTTGACCCGAGTCCTACCGCAAGTACCTGTTTAGAAGTGGAGGCGCGATCGAGGTCGGCTCGGAGGTTTGCTTCGGATTCTTTTGTCACTGGGCCGTGGATGACATGTATTGTTGGCCGTGGTTCGTTAGAGTTGGGATTTTCTACAGGTGGACGGGTGGGTGTTTTTGCTCGATCGATGTATTGATAAAGATGGCCGCCAAACATTCCAACAGCGCCTTGTACGGAGCACATGCCGTTGTGTAGTGGCCGAGCTCATTGTGATATGAGCACTTCTTCCTCGGGTTCTGATCCGCTTGGCCATTGTCCGTGCCGAGCTTGCCTTGCGGCCACTTCAACCATGGTTGCCTCATGATCTCCTTTAGGAAAGACTAGATGGGTTCTTTAAAGTGGGTGGTTTCGGCCACGTAATCATGCTCTTTTGCCTGGCGTCTTTTCCCCTCTTTGATGTTGACGCGTTTCTTTGGCTGGGATTGTTGTGTTGCGATTGGCATTGGCAGTTGGGAAGCTATCATCGGCAGAGGAGTTGTTGAATTGGGGATCCCTTGAGCGGCTCGGTCCGCATAGAATTCTTCAAGAGCATAGAATCGTTCTACGACACGCATCAACTCTCCCATGCCGTGTGGAGGGCGAATAGCCAGTTCGTCCAGTATCTTGCTGCCAGATTCCAATCCATTTTTGAAAGTGCGTGCGGCCCAGTACTCGTCGATTCCAGGGATTTCATTGAAAAGCTGCCAGTACCGCTCGGCATAGTGTCTAAGCATTTCATTAGGGAGCTTCCTCATCTGAGACAAGGATTCAAGCTCCTTGGCCGTCTTGTTGCTAGTGATGAAGCGAGTGTTGAAGGCGCGTTCAAGGTCGGCCAGGTTCCGTATGGATCCAGCGGGCAACTTGTTGAACCACTGGAGTCCAAGGGAGCCGAGGCTGGATGGGAACGCTTTGCATTTGATTTCGTCCTTGGTAGTGCACAGCTTGATGGTTTGGCAAAAGTGAATTAGGTGAGTATAAGCTTCGCAGGTGCTTGGGTCGAACTTTGTGAACTTTGGTAGGTGGAAGTTGGGTTCGGCTATGGTGTTGATGATGTGGGAGGTGAAGGGTGAGATACCGAGGTCTTTTAGTTGTCGCTCAAATCCAGGACGCGGCGGTTTGCCGAGCTCATCGGTCTGTGTTCTCTTCGGGTTCTTTTTTTTCGAGGTTTTCTCGCGTACTCGGCTGCGAAGCTTGTCCCGCAAGTCCGTCGTTTCCCTGTGGGGGTGGTCAACTGACTTCTCCCTGTCGCGACAGGTTTTGTTTCCATTCTCCGCCCCTTCGATCCGTACGCCTTTCCCGTTTCGCCGTACATAGTTGTCATTATCCAAGTTTTTAGGTAGGATCCCCCCGAGGCGTTCAGAGACGTGGAGCCTGGTCTCTATGGAGTCTCGGCTATGGCGTGAGACTGTTGTGCGAGAGAACTCCGCACGACCAGTTGAGTACGTGCTCGTGAAAGACTCGGTGTCCTTTGTGTGGGTCGGCTCGCGGTGGGACCTCGAGCGCTGTGTTCCAGATGTGGTAGGTCGTTTATAAAGGATAAGTTCCTTGGCATCTCCTCTTTCTGGCGTAAACCCGAGGTGATCTTTGACGGAGACGCGATGGCCCGCCTCGTTGGGTTGCTCTCGCTGGGGAGGTGGAGGAGGTGGGAGAGGAGGGCTTCTTCGCCTCCGCCTTCTGCTTCGCGTCCTGCAGATATTGCTTCTTCTGGGCCACCTCCGCCCTCAGCGCCGCCAGTTCATTATCCCTTTCGTCATCTCGTCATTGTAGCAGGCGGATGTAGGCCGCCGTTATGTCCGTGGCCAGAGATAGCCCGGAGCTGGGCGGGAGCGAGATGGACATGTGCCTTTTGGGGAACGGTTGAAGAATTGTGTTTCCACTGGCATCTTTGGCTCCCGAAACGGTTACGTCTGGTGGATCTTTGCCCATCGCGGTTGAGTTTTCGACTGTCTTTGGAAGAGGAAGGTGGTTTGGAGGAGGGTTTGAGCCGTTTGGATCTGAGGCTGAGAAGGGTTCATGTCGGGTTCACCAATTGTGTGGCCCGTGATCCTCGCTCTGGTTCCGTCCTCCGCTGGTTCAGTGGCTTTCTAGCCTTCTCCACCTAGTCTGCACAGTGAACGCACGACTAAGACCTGGCCGGGGGTTGCCCGGCAAGGCCCTCCGGCGAGAGGATAAGTATGTGTAGAGAGAGAGGAAAGGGACTAGGGTTTTGAGTGGGTATTCGCGTGTATCAGTGCGTACCTTCCCAGAGGTGTTATCCTTTGGTATTTATAGAGCTTCCCTGACTTGCTTCCCTGCCTTGCGCGGGCCAGGCGGCGTCACCGTGACGTCACCGAACAGATCTGGTAACCGCTTTTGAGGGTGAGTTGGCATGATCCATGTGCGCTCATGATTATCCCATGGCATAACCGTCTCCGCACGTGGGTGGGCGCGTGGCCGCGCCCATGAGACTCTGGCGGTTGCTGAGCTTGAAGGGAAGCCGAGCCCGAAGGGAATTTGGGCTAGGCGATCATCGTCTGCGGGGTCGCCCCCAAATGGTGGCCAAGCTTGACACAATCCTCCTCGTCGCTAGACGCGAGGCAGAGGTAAAACCGATGATCGGCACGCCTCGGCCCCGGCTGAGCCCAGGCGGAGTGGGTTTGCTGCCCCGTGCGGCAGCTGGCGATGGCAGTGGAGTAGAGGTAGCCCCCGGTGGAGTTGCAGTTGAGCTCGGCCCGCTACACTAAGCTGATAAACTTGCTCTTAAGGCTTATGAACTGAACGAGGCTGGAGGCTGCCTGTTGACACGCCTAAAACTAATGGAACATTAGTAGCAGACAAATTACTTTTGTGCCTCTTTTTGTTGTTTGCTACAGACAACTATACTTTGATGGAAATGCTTCCTAATACAAAAGTCTCTGTTGGATAGGCTATTAGAGATCAGTATTTTGCGCAAGTAAGACTGGGCATCCTGTTCCTCTAATGTTGAGGTAATGCTTGTAACATGTCACTGATGATTATTGTTCTGCAGACACAATACGTCCTACTGATATTGGTCTCAAGGAGGAAGATCAGGGGGATGATAGAGGGCATGGATTATTTGGGCTTCCTCACTTAATAGAGTCGGACGATGGGCTCAACCGATAACATATGTGGATGTACATGAACGTGATAGTTTTATGGTCAGCTCTTTCATCTGGCTTTTAAGTTTTAATTAGTAATCACAATAATAAATTTGAAGTGTTTGCTTTGAGATATTCAAATTTGGAAAATTTCCTTCAAGGCAAATGGATATGGATGATTATTCAAGTTTTACAGAGAGTTCTTTCATCTTCTTTAAATTAGTAATCTGATTGACGATTTTTGAAGTGTTTGGTTGAGATTTTTACTCATGGGAGTTTTCATATTAGGCAAATGTGTAAGAAGCAATTTGCAAATCTTTTTGGCCTTTTTTTGGCAGTCTCCATTTGTTTAAATTTACTCCTGGATAGTGATATCACTTACCTTCATTCAACATGAGAAGCATAATTCAGTCAAATTTTCCTGATATCACGTATTTAATTCAAACAATTTTTATTCTCCAGCTACTCCTACCTATTGTTGTTTGACAGCATATTTCTGTAGTTACAGTTCAGTAGCGAGGAAAGTGCGCCAAACTGCATCCCTAAGAAAACTTAAGATGCTTCCTAAGCATTAGGAATTAATCCATCGAACGCTTGAAACTGTTAAAATGAGCAATTTTGTAATTTGCATACTGGATTGCTTGTTAGATTCTCCATTTGTGACTAATTGCCTACTTCGCTCTTCTTAATATTCACATGCTGATTTCTTACAAATCTCCCTGTTCCTAAATCTGGTTCCTATTCGGCAAATCCGATACTTCCTACTGCTTCCTTCTTCCCCTTAATCCCCATATGGCCATATCCTTGTACTCCTTTCCTTTGCATTCACTGCATCTTCCCTGATTTCGGACCAAGATATTAAGGACTAAGGAGAGATCAGTGTTTTATGTGTACTGCTTGATGCTCTTTTTTTCTGATCATTTGATCCATTCTATCCAGGCGAAAAGAAATTTGCTTTGTTGAACGAAAATTTGCACTACATAAAATTGGTATTGATGCTCGCTCATGGTACTACAAAATATTATTCGTAGTGGATCCTTCTCAAACTATCTAGGAGTTTTGGTCAGAATTTAACTTTCAAGATGCAGTAATGAAAATTGTGGAAATCTTTTTACAAGATAAGATTACTTGTTGTCACACAGAAACAATAGCGCTGCAGCTATGATTGTCTTGTACAGTTTGGAGGTAGCAGAATACGAGATACCATTTTGTACCGAGTAATGATGCTTATACAGATAGATGGTTATCTTTTTCTTTTTCTTTCTTTGCAGATGTGTATATTTTGCTTTCCTACTTCTGTTATTCCACTCCACGATCATCCTGGGATGACTGTTTTGAGCAAAGTTCTTTATGGCTCCTTGCATGTAAAAGCTTATGATTGGGTTGAGTCTGAAAAAATGCAAAGAAGCATGGTACCAAATGACTCACCAGGTCTGATCGTCGACTCATATGTTTCTATTTTTTGCAATCATAATAAATACCTTCTTAAACACCATAATGCTATGGAGTATGGAATGCAAGATGCTTTGTATAACAAAGGTCTTAGGAAGGCACTCTCCAGGTCATTTATTGAATTTTCATTTATAATGCTTTGTAACTTAATGTTGTTTATGTGTGTCGTGAGGAACTAAATCAGACTTCTTGCAAATAACCACAATCTAAGCTGCCAACAATGAAACTTCCATTTTTAATATACCAAAGAAACTAGAGATATACTCAGAGAGATGTCAATATACCAAAGAAACTTCCATTGTTAAAATCAATGTCACATAGTCGGGTATGGGTATCTGTAAGTGTTGGATGCATCTGATTTTATTGCAAGCACATCGAAACATTGAATAATATCCATCTCCCTTAGTATATCTCTAGTGTAAATTATATTTACTAAGAGAGATGGGTCTCAGTTTGGGTAGATGATCTTTGATTATCTGCTTTCCTTGTTCCTATTAGTCTTGTAACAATTTCAAGATTAATATATTTTTTTTTTTGCCATTCAAAAAAAAAAAAGTAAATTTTATTTACAGGGTGTAATAGACCATTTATTCAGAATGTTGGATTTTGATGCATAGTTTCCGAAACTTGAACATTGAACATTTTCCCTAGGTGAAGGTCCAAAGAAAATTCGGGCACATCTCACAACCACTCAACTGACTCAGTTTCTGAGTCTCTGACGCAGTTGCTTCATACATTCCAAAGAGTCAATGGAACAAAATAAATACGGAGAAGCAGAAGCTTAGGTCTTTCTAACACTGGGTAGATTATTTTTTGTACACTGTTGGGGATTGTGAGATACTCAGACAGTTCATAGTTATTTTGTAGATTGGTACATTTCGTTCTATACAGATTTGTGTATATTATGTTTTGATCAAACTCTTCTCTTAACCAGTGAGATTGGCAAAATTGACGGTTGATAAAGTGCTAACAGCACCGTGTGGAACCTCAGTTTTGTATCCAAATCGAGGAGGTAATGTGCATTGTTTTTCAGCAATCACCCCTTGTGCCGTGCTCAACATACTTACGCCCCCTTACCAAGAAGCTGCGGGCAGAAAATGTACTTACTACCATGATTACCCTTATTCCAGCTTCAGTAAGTTCTTCTATTTCTTTAAACTTGTTATTCTGTATATATGGACCCAAACTATCACATAAGAGCAATTTTCCACTTGCCAAGTATCGTAATATCAATTGTTGAATTTATCATACTGCAGCAACAGGAAAAGGAGATGAGTTAAATGATGGCAATGAAGAGGATTATGCATGGCTTGCACAGATAAGAACACTAGATGACCTCTATATGCGGTCAGGAGAATATCAGGGCCCAGTTATTAAAGTTTAGCTTCGGTTTGCATGCGTTGGTGATCGAGCACGTGCTTTCGTAACGTTCGAAGTGAGGTTTAGGTCCCAGAAGACATTTGTAGAGCATTTAACGACGATACTCTTAGCCAACATGAAGACTGCTTTGCCTCTGTACTGCTTGTACTGCAGTTTTTGTAATACAGTTACCAGCCTTTCACGGAAAACATTCTGCAAGCAAGGAGTCCTGTTTACCTAATAACAAAATGCACAGGTTTTGGTTAATTCTGGTTTTGATGCATCTTTTTTGAACTCTATTCTAACATTTATACACAGATCGCTTTTCGATCGGTGTTATATTTCCATTCCTTATTTTAATTATGATAGTTACATACACTAGTGCTATCCTTTAATGCTCGAGATAGATTGATCCATTTCTCACTGTTGTCCCTCCTTGATGCCCGATGACTAATTCTAACCCATGCCCAATAATAACTCAAACCCTGATGTCAAATGGAATGGATCGGATAACAACTCCATTGATAAGGTTTTGCCGTAGAGTAATTTGGGAAGGAAGGATAATGTAACGGTGAGAAACGATGAGAAAAAAAGAGAAATAAAGCTCTCTTATTTTACGAGTTTTGTTTCTCACTGAATTAGATGGTGAAAACAATGTGACCAATGAAAAGGAGGAGAATTGATAAGAAAATCTCTTATTTGCCAGTTTTGTTTCTCACAAAAGAATGGTAAAATTTTATGAGAATCATGGAGAAACAAAATTAGTTCATATTTTCCAGGATACCAATGCCATCAAATTATCAAAATAGCAATGGAGAGGGAAAGATGTCACCCATAACCATCTTAAGAAGAGTAATAGTAAGAACACAATCAATCCCTTTCCTTTATCCATGCACGGGCAATACCACAATCATCCATTTCTTTCTCAACTACACCTAGGGCCCGATTGGATGCTGTATGTGTTTTGGGTGTATTATTTATGAAGAGGGGATAAGATAATAAGGGGTATTAGTTAAGAAGGGAGGGCACACATTAATGTAACATTTATAGAGGGTGCATTTAAAAGTAGATGGTTTGGATGATGTATTAGAGAAGGGGAATAAAATAATACTTGGTTTGGATGAAGGATAAAATGGGGGGATAAGGAAGGGTGGATAATGTAAAAAGCTGTCAAATGACTCTTTTACCCTTGTACAGTCCCAAACTCGTAACAGTCATTAAATTAGTTATTAATTGTAAAATCCAATAAATTTAATTACTTTTGGACAATTAAGCTATAATAATTTATTTTAATGATAAACTAATTAATTATATAAATTAAAATTTTGTTTTTTTAAAGTGTTTTACTATCCAAATTTTTAAAATATTTTTTGAAATACAAAATGTAAAAATGTCAAGTTTGGTTTTTAATGGTTTGTTTTTGTTGTTGTTGCTATTGAATGATTAGAGGATATTGGAGGAAAAATTTATTATTGTCGTACATGTGTGGTGCCAAATTAGTTTTGAACATAGTTGGGGTTTATCAAATGGTTGTCCTGTTTTGAAAAGAAGTAGCGCTATGGTATAATCCGTGTTTCGTATAATCCATGCTTGCTTGTTACTTATTCGTTCTTGTCATTCTTGTTTGCTATTGATCAGACAAAAGAGCAAAATTAGCAGCTCTGTCAAACTTTAGTGAGTTTACGGTCAAAGCCAATGGAGAGACAGAAAACGAAGATTGTTTGCACAATTGGTCCTTCCACCAACACCAGGGAAATGATACAGAAGTTGATGATTTAGCATCCAGTTTTCTCCTTTTAAACTTTGTAGAGACGTATATTTGTACTGAAACATGATTGCATGGGTTTATTGTTGTTTGTATAAAAACACGAATTATCTTGGTCCATTCAAGAAATTTGATTCCAAAGTAACAACTTCATTTCATTCAAGAATTTCATACGAAATTCATACTCAATCCCAAAGTATCTTGCTCCATTCAAGAAATTCATACTAACATATCATAACAAAATAACAACTCATTTCCATTCAAGAAATTCATAGAAATCCATTTGATGAAAGAAATTCATATATAAATAAAATAAAATTTAACAACTCCTAAAGAATAACTCATTACAAATGGTTCTAACTGCCCCTAACTAAAAACATGAACGGGAAAGAAATTATTGGTCTTCCTTTGCTTCTTCTTCCCGTGGGACTTGGTGACGGAGAGCTTGGATACGTGTCGAACACTTGTTAACATTTGGCTCAGATAATTTGCAAGTTTATATAGACCATTTTTTGAAGAACTGGTAGGCTGCAATATTTAGTTGCCAATTTGACCTTCTAATATTGTCTCGCCTAAGTCCTCAAAGCGTTTTGTACAAATTTGTCATCACAGCCAATAAATTTGTCATCACAGCCAATAAACTTCTCATATCTTGTACAACCAACACACTGCCTGCTGAAAACTGCATGCTAAAACCCAATAATACCACAAAACACCAACAAAATACCCATAAACCTATTGAAAACTGCAATTTTGAGGCATAAAAATGCAATTTTTGAAGCATAAAACTGCAGTTCAACTCAAAATAGCCAACAATAGCCAATGTGCACACCTGGATCACAATAGCACACACTTGTTGCACCCTCAAACCCAGTTTGGACACAAACAGAGCAGCACAGAATGGACACAGTTTGCTGAACACACTCATAGCCAAAAGCAACAACAGTTTTGAACCTGCAGCTTAAAAAACTGCAATTTTCAAGCAAAAAATGCAGTTTCCAAGCATAAAAGTTCAAGTTTTGCACATATATAACCTCCCAAGTTAATTTTTGAAAGTGTCCAAACTGCGTCAAGCTCATGACAGGTGAAAAGTTACACTACACATACACGCATAATAGGGCTCGATTGGATCCAGTATTAGATGGGTGTATTGGCTTATTTATACCCCCAAACAAGAGGTGATGGGACTGGTTTAGGTTGCTTTAGTCTAGTGGGCTCAGAAAAGTTATAGGAAAAACAGGAGGGTACTCATGGCTGCAACAAAAGTTATCCCGCCAAGCCACTACATTCATTTACTTTATAATTGTTTCATCATCGCCCTATTAGCGGTATAAAAAACTGCAAAAAATAGCTTGGAAGCCAAAATGCATTCAAACCTTGAATTTTTTGAACAAAAAACTTGCTGCACACTCGGCAGTCAATTTGAACAAAAAACCTGCCATAACATTAGTAGTACCAGATTTTCGAACAGGTGTATCCTGTTTGGACACAACAGCAACACGAGAATTTTCTAACAGGTGTATCCTGCCAGAACAGCAATAACATAGGAATTTTCAGCAGTCCCAAAACAATAGGAGCAGCAGCACACAACACACACACAGCAGTCCAAAAATAGTTGAATGCAGTTTGAAAGCAACCTTAGGCTCAAATCAAATATCATCACAGCCAAACCATAAACACTTGGCTCAGCTTGTAACACATCATAGCCACCAAATTGGTTATGCATTTCCATAGTAGCTTGGTAACAGCAGAAAACAACATGCTAAATCAAACTGCAGTAACGCTAAACAGAAAACCATGTCCAAAATTGTAGCAGCCCTGTGCAATTTAGCATGCTGTCCAGTGGGCTCAGAAAAGTATCAGGAAAAACAGGAGGGTACTCATGGCCGCCACAAAAGTTACCCCGCCAAGGCACTATCTTCATTTATTTTGTAATTGTTTCATCATTGCCCTATTAGGGGTATCGAATCACCCATAACCTGTCATTGAACATAATTGCAATTAATTAACCATATTTGCGAAAAATTGAGCAAACAAAAGTAAAGTAAGACTACATGGTAATGTCATTATGTCATCATCAGCCATTACAAAGTACTTAGTTACACAAAAAATTTCCACCAAATTCCCACCATGCAATTACTTAAGCATATTGCCCCATACTTGCTTACACAAACATTACCCCATCGTTCTTAATTTTCTTGGTGCTCATACATCACAAACTTCTTAGTTACACAAAAAATTGGTACCACTAGTCAAAAAATTGGTACCAATAGTCATAGAGCAGAGACGTTCAATAAGTGAGAAAGAACTTGCATAAAGTTCTGTCCTAAGAGGACAGTCAAATATATCTAAATCAGAGGGGCAGCCCCAAAACAGTCCAAAATCACACCCCAACAGTGCCCGAAAACAGTCCCGAATCAAATATGTTACAAAAATGCCCCACAATCAAGATTCAAAGGGAAATTTCAATGCCAATGAGGATGGGTAGTACCGTAGGCACAGGCAAGCACTAGTGAACATATACATGCCTACAGCCCTACAACTAGTTCCATGGCAGCCAATGCTAACAAGAGGATCGAACCAGTAGAAGAGATAACCAATAACTCAACATTCCAACTTACGTCATTTCCGTTGCTAACTAAATTAAAAAAAATTCACCACACAATATCCCTGGTAAAACCATTTCACTCATTTACGTCATTGCCGTAAGCATTGACATATAAGTAAAGAACAGAGACACACTGCTCTCAAACAACTTTATTCTGCTTCTCAAATTAATTACATTTTCCCCAAATCATCTAGATCATCTACTCCTACACAGATCATGTCATGAAGGATATTGTTACTAACCAATAACTCAACATTCTAACTTTTATTCAACCACTGGCAATTCCAAACTAAAGAGAATTCCAGACCAATCCACTTTGAAATTGCATGATTCAGTTCAGCAAGATATAATTTGTTTTTTTATGTTTGTAGTAGATAACACCTTGCCTTGATTTCTACAAACACCCATTGCAGCATTACAGCAGTAAGAAGCATGATAGCTGCTACACATCAGAACAAATGGATACCAAGGCTATGACCAAAAACTCAAGGCATTATCTCCTCCTCAACAGGCACAAACCCCAATGCAGATGAATCAATCAGACCAAAAGCATAACAAAGCATGAACAAAGGCAAGTAAATGTGCCCATGCACATGTACCTACAGTAGGCATTGTCTACCGAACCCAAAACAATGAAATAAAACTTACAATATTTTCAGTGTTGACAGAATCATGTCTTAACAAACATAATATATATCAGTTAGTCCTAGTTACTAATATATCAGGAAACCTAACCAAAAAATGCCATTAATCTTCTGTTTTCTGGTTTGCATGTTCTGTATTCAAGTATCAGTTGCTTTTTTGGGGGTTTACAGTTGTTCTCTGGGATTAACAAAAGAATACCAACAAACTGAACTGAAATCAACTAAAATGAAACCAGTTCAAAAAATTACCGAAAATTTCGGCCAAAAACCAGTTCAAAAAATTTCCGAAGCACCAGAAAAAAAAAAAAAAAACCAGATCAAGAACAACCCACGGAACCAGCGTGGAATAAAAGGAACAAGTCTGAAGTTTTTAGGGCAAAACAATTAGAAGCCCTAAGAATCAGTTCAAGAACAACCCAACTCCATCGATTTTCAGGGCACAAATCAATACAAATAGAAGAACAGGAATCGATTCAAAATAAACCCAACAATAAATTGACTTGTAGCCATACCTGAGTTCAAATCGCCACCAGAAACCCTTCCTCTTGGAACAAAAGCAAAATAGGGTTAGCAACAGAGATGGAGGTGTGGGGCTTGGGAAAAATCGGGGATAAAGCGAAGGGGATGACGAGGGGGATTAGGGAGGGCAGAAAGGTCACAAAATCACCTGTATACAGCCGGATTATCTATTGCTCGGTCCAGAGGTGGCCATATTTTAGTACCTCTCCCACTGGATTGGGGTGTATACGCGAGGAAGGGGGAGAAGCGAATACAGGTGCAGATAGGTTTGCCAAAGCAACCTAAACCAGTCTCATCACCTCTTCTCCGGGGGTATAAGCCAATACACCCATCTAATACTGGATCCAATCGGGGCCCTAATGTATTACAAGCCTAAGAGAGGTTACAAACACAAGGGTTCAAAACTTCAAATGGAGAAGAGACATCATCAAATTGCCGAATTTGGAGAACACAAACAAGAAATCTTTGTTGTCCATTTAATCTATTTTGGTCTTTCCTTTGTCACATTTTGTCTGCTTTTTTCAGGAACCTAACTAAGGTATGCTGCTGGGCAAGAATCAATAGTGGTGCTGGTGCTTCAATGACAACAACAGACAACCAGAAAACCAGAAAGCTTCTAATGCCTCACTGATTACCAACTATTAGGATGAATAAGCAGAATGGATTTACACAAGACTCCTGTAGATTTTCCAAGACCTAGCCTTACTCAGCCCAGGTAATTTATTCCCAATAAAAAAGATTGAATTTGCAGCGTAATTGATTAAGGAGACCTGAAATCTACACCGGCATAATGAACATCTCCGAGTTCCGCTTCAATGTGAAGAAGCTGTAGCAAAAGAGAAAACAGAAATGCCTGAATTAGGAAGCAAATGACATCCCTGTTAACTAATTGTTGTCAAGAAGATTCAGCAATAATCCCTTTAAAGCGAGTTAAAGGCCAAAGAGCATACTCTACTATATGACGATAATCCTAAGCACATGACTTTGATATTCAATTTTAAACCTACTTTCTAATACATTATAAGCTTTTACCTCGCATGTTATTTCCATTCCAAGAGTACCAAAATCCAAGTCTCCTCACGAGTTGTTGTATGATACAACTATTCAAATCTACTTGCAACGGTTCTTAGTTCTCCCAAGAAAAAAGAGAGATGTCTGTGATTTAAATATTTGTTATTAAGAGAGCATTCAACCAAGCAGACATTTTAACTGAGATCCTGAGTATAAACCACGCTCACTCATCTAGACCAACTATAGTACTTTGTCAAAACCGAAAATCACTTGCAATCCCTTGGCTTTTATTTTAGCTCTAATTATATAGGAAATGCATTGTTTTAGGCTCACAGATACTTCATCACGAGAGAGAGAGAGAGAGAGAGAGAGAGAGAGAGAGAGAGAGACTTTGATATAGGAAAAGAAAAGACTAACAGAAATACCCATTTCACCTGGATTATACTTGGCTAACCGCCAAAAACCCTGATATAGGAAAAGAAAAGACTTAACATATCCATTTCACCTGATTATACTTGGCTAACCGCTCACTTCGGCAAGGAGCTCCTGTTTTGATCTGCATGGAAGAAAACACAACTGGTTAGCTGAACCTATACTCAACTCCATGGTCATAGAACAGAATTAAAGGTAAACCCAATGAAACCTGCCCACTGGCCAAGCCAACAGAAAGATCAGCAATGAAGTTATCTTCTGTTTCACCACTTCGGTGGCTGACCATTACACCCCATCCTGCAGCCTTTGAGTCGAGAGCTGCTCGAATAGATTCAGTTACTGTGCCAATCTGGTTAACCTGCAATTGATAAATTTGCTAATGACCGATGCGCCAATCAGAGTCAAATAGGGAAAAACACCTTTTGTCTTAACAAAGTGATATTTACCCTTGGCATGAATTATATGTTCTTTGATTTCAGTTCCCTGTAAAGGTAACGTCCCCAAACCATATACCCTATGCAAGTAAAATATTTTAAAACATTTAAAAAGAAGGCAATTTTAACTGTGTGAACATGCACTAAACCCCTAATTCACTGTCCCAATTGTATTTATGCAAAAAAGTTCTTACTTTTGTTCAAATATGTGTGCATAAAGTACCAAGTAACATTATTTCTTGCTTTCCACTATTTAGAATTTGTTTGAAAGTTCAATGTATCTATTATGTCTGCGCATTTACAAACTATAACAATCACATAAGCATAGTGAAGCAGTCCAAGTTCTGCTGTGTTTGACTTCTCCTTTTCAAATGGGGATAAATATTTGGTCCAGAGAGTTAGAACAATCCAAATAACCAACCACATGGATGAGGGTCATAAGGCTAACATTATCTAGGTCTACATAGAACTAGCAACTAATGACTGTGGACAAGAAAGGAAATGCACCTATACAAATTCATAACATTTGCGGGAATGGATAAGTTAAGACAGTCAGGAGCTGACGAGGAAAGAACCATCAAGTTTCAGAATGACTGACAATCTAGATTCTGTAATAAGAAATTAAGATTTGGAAGGAAATAAAATAAACATAGTTTGATTTTGAGTAAACCTACGTATGGAGGGGAAAATTGATCAGCTCAGACAGGAAAGCTTTTGTGGAAAAGAAGACAAAAAAGGAAAAAACCAAAACAAACCGAATCCTAACATATATTATTGCCACTTGTCCATCAAGAAAAAGTCTTGATTCTTCAAAGCTAAATAAAAACATGAGAACTTTGTTTAGGTATAAATGCTTGCCTTCAAGAGTAAACCATTGCAAGCCTTCTTCTGAATGGCTTCAGCTATTCTTGTTGGATTTGTCACTAACAAGTCATCACCTACAAGTTGGATATCCACTGAAGACTGTAGCGAAGTCCATGAACTCCAATCATCCTGGTCAAAGGGATCTTCAATAGAAACTATAGGGAAATCATTGACAAATTGCTGGTACAGTTCGCAGAGGCTCTGAGCTGAGAGAACATGAGCTCCATCATTTGGTTGTTTCTTGAAATTGAGGTCATATTTGCCATCCTTGGTCAAGAACTCTGACGCTGCCACATCCATTCCTATCTTGACCTGTACCGTCCTTTTTAGTCAACGACTGTTATAAAGGATAATGACACGCCATTAAGATTCATGCCCCTACCTTTCCAGTGTAACCAGCCTTTTCAATTGCATCTATGAGCAACACCAATCCTTCCCTATTATCCTGAACATTAGGCGCAAATCAACCTTCATCTCCAACATTGCATGCATCTTGTCCATATTTTGCTTTGATAATTCCCTTCAGCATGTGATAAACTGTTTTGGAAAAACTAAAATGATTGTCGATCTTTCTAAGCTCTAATGACTATTAATGATTGACATGCTGAAGCGTTATTTAATCACAAGGCTGGCCCTTTATTATATACTTTGTTTACAACTACTCTTTACTGCAACTAGTTTTGATAAATAGCAATGAAGCCACCTCAATTACCCATGACCGTTGGATATTTGAGAGATGCAACAAGATTACTTAGTTATACAAAGGGCAAAGTCCACTTTGACCATCTGTAGTTTGGGTCATGTGCAGATTATAGAGACCTGTATTTTTTTTTTAATTTTATAATTGTACGGTGTGGATATATTGTGTGGCGTATTTGTGGAAGGATATAAGGGTAATTGTGCGAGAGGTGCACGTGTGTGTTTGTGGTGCGGGAGCATGGGATAATCATTCCCATTCCCTTCTCAATTATTCCCAGTAGAGGAACTTTCCTCCCTCATTTCTCTCGGCCGTCTCTCTCTCTAATTCTCTCACTCTCTCATCCTTTCAACCAAAAATCCACCAAAATCACTCGAAACCCACACAAACCCACCTCCATTTTTACCTTCTCTACACGTTATTGAGCTTGAATCTCATGGGTTTTTGCTTGGAGGAGGAGTATTTCGGTCGATTTCAAGATTTTAGAGTCAAAGGCTTGCGTGGGCTTGATCTCTCTTTGGGTTTGTGTTTATACCCATTTTTGGCACCACGGATCGGGCTAGCCGTGATGGGGCATTTAATTAACTCCTTGATTAATTTGGGCCGAAAGCTAAGTAATTAATTGGATAATTCTTGGGCCATGGGTATTTCCCATTTGGGCCCAAGAAACATGCAGCCCAAGTGAAGATTATGGCCCAAGATCGTTTAGAAATGCAGCCCACGGTCAGGCCCACGAGGAAAATGTCGATCTGACCCATGAGGTAAGGCCCACGGTTTTAGGCTCATAAAGAGGGTGCCAAATTGGTTCAGGGAGCAAGGTCCACTATTGTAGGGAGGTGGTTATTCTCTGGCAGTTGGTTTCTTCCAATTCAAAGGCCAATTGACTTGGCCATGTGTTACGCAGGAGCAAAAAAGAGGAAGTGGGATGATATTTTACCAATGCACGGGACACATGTCAACATGTGAGAGACCCACTACCCCTGATCTAACTCAACTGCCATTAACCTCTGAAAACTGCCCATGATCAAGCATGCATGAAAAGTGGACCAGTCATGGGACACGTGTTAGCTTATGGAGCGAAGCAGAATTCGGATTTAGGCCTAAATCAGCTTACTGCTTTGCCTATATATAGCAGAATCGAAGAAGAAAAACAGGTCCAACACCAATCAAAGCTCAACGCTTACAAACAAAGTCTTCCTAGCGAAGCACACTTTCCTACTTTTAGCAAAGTAGATTATCGAATACCTAGTATTCAACCGCATTCAACCTTACTTCATCAAGTAATTTGGATTTTACTTTTCTTGTACAAATTTTATTATCCCGGAGTAATAAAGTTCATGTTTTTACGTTCCATTTCCTATACGACTAGGAAATTTTAAGTCCACAACCGTGTGGCAAACCACGAACCTCATTGTGATCTTTAACCTTTGGGTCACACAGAATTGCTTACAAATTAGAAGTCACAATTCACGGCGATCGTCATCAAAAGTTAGGCGCTACAAGTCTTGGCACGCCCGCTCTCAACGCATTCACGCCTGTTGCCAAAAACGCGAGTTTTCATTGGCACGCCCAGTGGGACCCTAGTCGTTGAAAAGTTTCAATCATGCCAGCAAAGAAGGCGACGATACCACCACAAGCGGATCCACCGTTGCCTGATCCTCCACGCAGCCTTGAAGGAGTTGATGTTGATGTACCATTGCTCGAGGAAACCGTTCCGCAAATCAGTGCACAAGATCTCAATGACGCCACGGATAGCGTTAAGAATTACATGTTTTTTGCAGGACAGGAGATTTCTCACACCGTGTCACAAACGATGTCTCAATCCATAGAGCTTTTGACTTTAGCAATCAATAATATGATTGCCGCAATGACAAAGAGGCTGCCACTCGTCCCTCAGCAACAAGTTCTACCACAGTTCGGAGTTTTATGGCAACGGCCATGAACAGACAGGTCTGAAGGACTCAATACCACTACCGCAGGCGTTCTATCAAGCCTCTTCGTCAAACAGCCCTGCATTGGCAGAGGAAAGGAGCAAAGGAATTGTTATTGGAAAAGAGCCGACGCCTCCATCGAACAAGGAACAGAGGGCCGTTTTGGTGGAGAACCCAAACATGCCTGAAAAGACTGACAAAAGGCCTCCTCACGGAGGACAAGGCGCTGCTAAGGACAAAAACGTTTCCCACGCTCATTCAGTTCCAGATACTCGGGGGGCAGGCCCAGACGTGAATCTGCAGGCACAGGAGGTAGGCCCACGACCGCCTCCGACGCCGAACATGATTGGAAAAGATGAAGTCCTGGATTTGCTTCAAGAATAGTTAGGGCCTGGATTCAAGCCTGTGGGCAGACCCATGTACAGGAAGCCCCACATAGAGGAGGTTAATGGAGAGCTTTTTCCGAAGGGGTATCCGGTTCTTGAGTTTCAGAGCTTCACAGGGGAGAATATGCAGTCCACGGTGGAACATGTTGCCCGATTTCAAGTGCAGTGTGGGGAAGCAGGAACGAATGACAAACTTAAGTTAAGGCTTTTTCCAAATTCCTTGACTGCAATGGCTTTCACTTGATACATTAATCTGCCGCCCAATTTTGTCCAGACCTGGACCCAGATTGAAGGGATGTTCCACCAACAGTTTTATAGGGTCGAACCAGAGATAACGATGGCAGATTTGTCACGCTATCGTCAACTCCCACAAGAAGGCGTGGAGTCTTACCTCTCTCGGTTCAAGACAGCACGTTTCAAGTGCAAGATTCCTCTACCTGAGGCAGAGTATGTGCGTCTAGCACTGAACGGCCTGGACTTTGAGTTCAAGAAGAAGTATCATGGTACAGAATTTCAAGACCTGTTTGAATTATCTGCAAAGGCCGCGTGTTATGAGAAGCTTCTGAAAGAAGAGAAGGATAGAAAGGCAGCTTCCAAGGGGACGCACTATCAAGACCCTAATTACGATGTTGCTACGGTTGAGACTGAGGCTAATCTTGATGTTGATGTGGCTGAAATCATCAATAATAGAAAGCCTTATGTCTGTAAGGCCTTTGTCAAAATGGAGCATACAAAGCAAACGGTCCAAGAAATGTCCAATAGGCTTACCAGGGCCTACACTTTTGACATCACCAAGGCAGAGGCCATTTTTGATCAGCTTTTGACGGACAAGTTACTAAAACTGCCCTTTGGCCACAAAATCCCAGCATTGGAGGAGCTAAAGGGGAAGGAGTATTGTAAGTACCATAATTCTTGGAGTCATTCAACCAATAATTGTTTTGTGTTTAGGAATGACATTCAAGACAAGATTGATCGGGGAGAATTCAAGTTTTCTGAGAAGGACAAGCAAGCCATGGGAGTGGATGGCAACCCATTTCCTTCAGGCCTAAGTGCAAACATGGTGTCGGTGAGTACGAAGTCCATGTCTAGAACCGCACCAAGACCTAAAGTGAGCTTGGGGGCACCTTCAAGAGCGGCATTCAGGCCTGAATTAGACAGGTACTGGGATCCTTATTATAAAGAAGACTTCACTACTGAAAGGGTGGAAAGGTTTGAGAGGAAGAAGTCTTGGTGGTTAACGCCTGAAGGAGTCAAAAAATCAGAAAAGCCGAGTTGTTCATTGGTTTGCACTGAATGTGAGCATCATGCAATTCCGTCCAAACCTGTGTTGAAAAGCATAGTTGTGGGCAGAACTGAAGTCAGGCCTGAGGAGATACGTAGGCCTAAAGAGAAACACATCAGGCGGGAATCGGTCTTCAATAGAATCCAGCCAGGTGTGGTAGAAATTGAAGATGAGCTCAACAATCTCAGAATTTCAGACCCATCCAAAGGGAAGCCTAGGACTGTTAAGCCTCCTGTCATTCCTCCAAATGAGTGGCATAAGATTGAACATCCTAAGTTTCCTACCCCGCAACCACCTTTGTCCCGATCTCAAAAAAGATGCCGCCAACGGTTTAGGCAGGCGGATAGAAGGGCTCAAGAAGAGGTAGATTTGCATGAGGACATGATGGATGTTGATGACCCCAACGGGAAAAGGGCAATGGAGTTACAGGTTGAACCACTCAAGCCTAGGGAAGAACACAAGCCCTTGGAGAGAACATATGAAGAGGTCGTTGCCGGATCTTCTTCAGAGCAAAGTTCTCAACTTGGAAAGAAGTTTTTACTTGAAAAAAAACCCTTGAGGAGGCTAGGATTAAGCCTCCTCCAAGACAGGTTACTTTATTGAAAAAGGGAATTCTTGAGCCAAAGAAGCAGGACTCGGAGGGCAAGCCGTGTTTGAATCCACAGGCCAAAGAATTCAGGCCTGGACAGGCTTCAATGATGCAATGCAACATGGTTGTTTTTCTTCCATCTGAGCTAGAAGTGAAAGACAATAATCTTACCGCTATGGAAGGAGACATGTTGGAGATTGGTGAAACTGCTGAAATACTGAAGGAGTCCCTCAATTCAGGCCTGAATGGAAGTGGACCTTCGGTGGTAATCTTGAAGGACGAAGATGCAAATGGCACGGAAAATCAAGCTGCAAGCGTGATATTTGAAAAGCCAACCCCTAAGATGACGAGGCATATCAAGCCTCTGTATATCTCGGGATGTGTGGATGGAATGCCAATTAATCGACTCCTTGTCGATAATGGCTCACAAGCTAATCTCATGCCTAGATCTACCATGCTCAAGCTAGGCAAAACAGATCAAGACCTGGTCTCATCAACGGCTACTCTGATTGATTTCACTGGATAGGAAACATCCTGTCAAGGGATTTTGATCATGAATCTGACGGTTGGATCAAAGACTCTTACAACTCCTTTCTTTGTTGTAAATTCACGATCGTCGTTCATTGGGAAGGGACTGGATTCATGCTTGCTTAGCTGTGCCATCAACCTTGCACCAATGTTTGATTTTTTGGAATCAAGAAGATGTGCAGGTAATATGGGCAGATCGGAGACCTTTTCATGCCTCGACCAATCATGCTGAGGCAAGATTATATGACGAGGATGTCGGCCTAATGAAAGTGGCAGGCTTGGATAAGTATGGCCACCACAAGATTGTACCTGTTTCTGCTCACAAGTCAGTAGAAGAGGTGAAGGCGTTATACCAAGAGTTAATCGGTCCAATGATCACGGAGTCAAATAGGCCGATTACAGCTTCAACCAAACGATCATTTAAATGTCAGTAAGGCCTTCAGAAAAGAGGACGTGGCTTTACTGGCCACGTTGATGAAGTTTGAGGCCTATTTGCTTGAAAAAAGGCTTAAAGAAGAACAAGAGCAAGAAGAAGAAGGTTCTTCGGCCTGTGCGGCCGAAGTAATCAATGAAGATGACAATTTGGAGGAGGACTTGGATGAAATCAGGTTAGAAGACCTCGAGGCAGCCCCGGCCAAGTTGGATGACTTGAAAGCCGATGTCCAAGATCCTTTGGAAGAAGTTAACCTAGGAGATTCAGAAAATCCTAGGCCTGTATGTATTAGCCAGCTCTTACCAGAGAATGTGAAAAGAAAGCTCATTCAGCTCCTAATAGAATTCAAGTCTTGTTTTGCCTGGAACTATGACGAACTTCCAGGCTTATCCAGAGGTTTAGTGGAGCACAAGTTACCTATCCAAGTTGGTTTCAGGCCTTTCAAACAGCCACCAAGGAGGATGTCCAATGAGGTCTACTTGCAAGTGAAAGAGGAGATCGAACGCCTTTTCAATGCTGGGTTCATACGAACGGCTCGATACGTCACTTGGCTCTCTAATGTTGTGCCAGTCCTTAAGAAGAATGGCAAGATTAGAGTATGTGTGGACTTCAGAAATCTAAATTTAGCCTTTCCAAAGGATGAGTATCCAATGCTGGTTGCAGACTTGTTCGTGGATGGGGCTTCCGGTCACAAGGTTTTGTCGTTTATGGATGGCCAATCCGGTTACAATCAGATCTTCATCGACGAGGCTGATACGGCTAAGACCGCTTTTAGGTGTCCCGGAGCTTTGGGAACCTTCGAGTGGGTCGTAATGCCTTTCGGCCTAAAAAATGCAGGAGCCTCGTTTCAACGAGCAATGAATGCTATTTTTCATGATTTCATTGGCCAATTCATGGAGATTTACATCGACGACATAGTGGTCAAATCTCAATCCTATGAAGAACACTTGGAACACTTGAGAAGGTCATTTCTGAGAATGCAATAATTTGATTTAAAAGTAACCCCTTAAAGTGTGCCTTCGGAGTTTCCGCAGGCAAGTTCCTAGGGTTTTTGGTTCATAATAGATTAATAGGGGGATTGAAGTTGACAAGAATAAGGCCAAGGCAATCATGGAAGCAAAGCCGCCAACAACCAAGAAGGAGTTGCAAAAGCTATTGGGATCATTCAACTTTTTGAGAAGGTTTATATCAAATCTAGCAGGAAAGGTTCAGGTCTTTTCTCAACTTTTAAAGCTGAAGGATCAAGATACTTTTGTTTGGGAGGTAAGCCATCAAAAGGCCTTTGAAGAGATCAAAGGCTACTTAGCAAAAGCTCCAATACTCATGCCTCCCATTAAGAACAAGCCCTTAAAGCTCTACATTTCGGCTGCCGAAAATTCTATCAAATGCCTTTTAGCACAAGACAATGAGCAAGGAAAAGAGCAAACTGTGTATTATTTAAGTAGGCTGTTAACTCCTTGTGAAAGGAGATATACTCCTATTGAAAAGTTATGTCTTGCTTTGTACTTTGGAACAATCAAATTAAGGCACTACATGCTTCCTGTTGTGGTTTACATCATGAGTCAAACAGACCTTATTAAATACTTGCTTTCTCGGCCAATCATGCGAGGCTGAATAGGCAAATGGTCATTGGCCTTAATGGAATTCATTTTTCAGTATATCCCTCAAAAGGCTGTAAAGGGCCAGGCCTTAGCGGATTTTCTTGCTGATCATCCTTGCGTGGATATCGGCGAAGAATCCGATATAGGACTGAGCGCCTTGGAAATCTCACTCACTCCTTGGACTCTCCTATTTGATGGATCAAAAACTCAAATGGTCTCAGGCTGTGGAGTTATCATTATTTCTCCTCAAGGCCTGAGAACAGAGCTATCTTTTCAATTTGATTTTCCATGTACAAACAAAGTAGTGGTAATAGGCCTTGAAATTCTTAGGGACCTTGAGGCCAAAGAAGTACGGGTTACCTGGCAAGGACATTTAAATGCTATAGTGAGGAGTTAGCTCCTTATTATATGGCAGCGGTGCAGTTAATTCAAGACTTTGATAACGTAACTGTCAAGCATGTCTCAAGAAGTATGAATACTAAAGCAAACAGTTTGGCTCAACAGGCCTAAAGCTATCACCAGAGACTCTACATAAGATCATTACGGTCCAGAAAAGGCTACTCCCTTCTGTCAGGAGAAGAGGTTTAGGCCTAGAAGTATTTGTTACTGACCTTCCAATTGAAGATGAAGAGGAGGGTAAGGAGGACTGGCGTGATCCTATCATTGCTTACTTAAAACGACCTCATGCGGGGGCTAGCAGAAAAGTCAAGAGAAGGGCGATGAACTATGTTCTCCTTGGAGATGAATTATACAAGAAAAGCCTCGAAGATGACTCCTTGTTAAGATGTTTATGCCATACCGAGGCCATGAAGGTAATGGCAGAGGTCCACGAAGGGATTTATGGGGCACATCAGTCCGGCATCAAGATGAGGTGGCTAATTCAAAGGTATGGATACTATTGGCCTACTAGAGGATTCCATACGATTTTCTAAGGGATGCCAGCCTTGTCAAGTTCATGGCCCAGTACATCACACACCTGCAACAGATTATCAAGCTGTAGTAAAGCCTTGGCCTTTTAGAGGCTGGGCTTTATATAATTGGGATGCTTTATCCTCCTTCATCGAAACAACACAGATTCATCTTGGTAGCCACGGATTATTTTACGAAATGGGCAGAGGCCATTCCGTTAAAATCTGTGGATCAACAAGATGTGATCAAGGTTATGAGGGAGAGAATCATTCATAGGTTTGGAATACCGGAACATTTCGTGGCGGACAGAGGCTCAGTGTTCTTTGGAGCACAGGTTCGGGCCTTCACCAGCCAATTCAATATATAGCTCTCCCATTCGACTCCCTATTATGCACAAGGGAATGGCCAGGCCGAATCTACCAATAAGACATTGATTGGGATTATCGAAAAGATGGTAGAGGACAATCCAAGGGTTTGTCATGAACTCCTTTCTGATGCATTATGGGCTTACAGAACCTCTAAGAAGGAAGCCACAAACGTTACTCCTTACATATTGGTATATGGCCATGACCCCGTCCTTCCTATGGAAGTAACAGTTAGATTGGCTAGAATTGCTTATCAGAATGATTTGAGTCTTGCTGATTATAGCCAAACCATGTTAATGGAGTTGGAAGACCTTGATGAGGTGAGGTTAGCTGCTTTAGACCATATGTTGGTTCAGAAGCGCCAAGTGGCCAAAGCCTACAATAGAAGAGTAAGAAGAAAAAGCTTCACAGAGGGAGATTTGGTATGGGAAGTTGCTCTCCCCTTGGGTACTCAAACCTCAAGATATGGGAAGTGGTCTCCAACTTGGGAAGGGCCTTATCAAATTTGCAAGGTGTTTGAAGGTAATGTCTATCTTTTAATGGATTTGAATGGTGGAATGCATAAACATACTATCAATGGGAGGTTTTTAAAACATCATTATCCTACGATGTGGGAAATGAGAGATTTTAAGGAAAAACTACCATCGAAGCCATAGTAGGTAGATAAAGGCCTGAATCTGCTTAGGCCACCATTAAGGCCTGAATCTGTTCAGGCCACCAAAATGTTATCAGTCAAAAAGGCCTAAGGTTCATGCCATGCAAACACCAATAGCCCTACGGACTAGAGTTCAGGGCTAAATGAAAGTTCTACTTTATTACAAAGCCAAAAATGGCTTACAATTCATCAAGAAGGCTTGACCGAAGGTTATCCCAAGAGTTAGCAAGACCGTTAAGTTGGGCCTCTAACCTTTCTTTGGAGGTCTGGAGGCCAAGTTGATTAGAAACCAAGGGTTGAAGCTTGACCTTTATAGCCTTGGAAGCGGCGAACAAATCCTTTTGTTGGGCTTCCAGGTTTGATTGTTGAGTCACTAGCAGCACCAGGCTTTTTTCGGCTTTTTCCTGCCCATTCTTCAGATCTTGGATTTGGTCTTCCCAAGCTTGAATATCTTTAGCAAGATTGACTTTTTGGTCCTCAATTGCGCCGATCTGTGCTTTAAGAACTCCATAGCCGTCCACGCACTTGTTCATCTCTTGGTGAAGATCCCCAATTTCAGTAAGGCTTGAGTCAACCTTGGACAGCTCAAGGGCCGCACTGTCATATGACTTCTACAAATCTGGGAAGTCTTTGTGAAAATATTGCAGGGCTGTTTTGGCAGCTTCACTGAAGATTTGAGCCCTAGCCAAGATACCACGAGCCTTTTTGAATGAGGAAGCCCTTCTTGGGTGAAGAGCTATTCTGATGTCCATTTTGATCAGGGTCTTAAAAGTTTCCTTAACCTCAGCAATCTCTCCAGCTGTTGGAGGCACTTGGGTAGAACTAGATCCATATCCGGATATGCCTGAGAGGGACACTTGAACAAGGCTAGCAGCAGTCTTGAAGAAATCTTTCATGTCCTCGTCAGCTACCTCCTCAACAATCTCTTCTTTTTGGATGGGTGTTGGGTCAGGATTGATTGGAGAAACCTTAGATTTCTCAGGGATTTGAGATGACGCCTCATGTTTAGGGTTGATTGGAGAACCTTCCGAGGCGGCCTGGGTTTATCAAAGGATAGGAGACAAGTTTGTCAAAGAAGGACCAAGAGGGAATTAAGAGAGTCAAAGCTAAGAAATGGCAAATTACCTCTAATGAAGCGGTGGAAGAGTCACTAGAGGCAATTGAAGGACGTTTCTTCACTTCTGCCTTCTGAACGTCTTCTTCTTGTGACTTTTTGGGATGAGCCATCTTGGTTTTTGTTTTCTTGACGTCCTTTTTTGGGATTGATTCGCCTTGGTCAGCAGCTTCTTTTGATTCGGCCTAAATGAAAATCCAAAGTTTGGAAAAGGTACAAGTGTAAGTACTCAGGCCTTAATGAAACATGTTCAGGCCTTAATACAGAGATACCTTGGTAGAGAGGTTAACTTGTTCAGGGGAGCTAGTCTTGGTGCTGCTTCGAGTTCTACCGGCAATTGCAACAGCCTTCTACTGCAGGTTTAGACATTTAGGCCTAGGTCACAATGTTGAGCAAGAAAAGGAAGGGTTGATCACATTATACAGTTGTTGGTCTTTTGTCAGATAGCTTTTTGAGCCTTTTCTTCTGTGGGGCTCCCGCTGGTTCAGGCTTGCTAACTTCTTGTGCACCTGAAATGGAGTTTGCATGAGTAAATATGGTAAAGGCCTGAATTGAGACAGCAAGTAAAGCAAGAAAGCTAGTCCTTTGTACGTACCTTTTCTTTTCAAGCTGGCAGATGGGGAGGGACCTTCAGAGCGAGAGGTTTTCTTCCTAACAGGATCAACATCTTTCACAATTATGGCATCAGGAGTAATTTTGGCCAAAATCTCATCTTTGTCTTTGGCAAAGTACCTACTCACATGTGCTGCCCGTCACTTCTCAAATCTAAGAGACTTTTCGGGGCGTTCAGGGTAAGGCTTTAACTGAAAGGTAGCCTCATCCTTAGAAAATTGGTTCCAAATGGCTTCTAGAGTTTTTTCTGGTACGATGACTCGATCAATGAAATCCTTGTTGCAAGACAAGTATGGGGGAATGGGGATAAGTTGCATAAGACCAAATTGGCGAGCAAATTGGGCAGCGTTGTAGTACTCCGTCCCACACCTATTGTTGGCTGAGGACATACCCATGCCATATAGCAAATCTCTCGAAATGAGGAAGCTGGCTCAAACCTCCTTGTGTTCATCAAAGTCCTCTCCAGGCTCCCCGGCAGGGTTTTTCAGCCATAGAGGTACGGTTTCCCTCTCGAATGGCATGTAGCCCTTACCCAATGTGGTTGGTTCATAGTAAAAGTAGGTGAAGCAGGAGTCAAAGTCGGGTTGTTGGAGTTCTTGGCCTGCATAATGATGACCATAACATGCGTGTGTGGAGACTTTGTTCATTTTGGGGGCAAGTGTGGGGAAGTAGGACTAGAGCCAAAGCGTGACTATCCAAAGAGGTCCAGGAGCGAAAACAAACTTGTTGGTCAATAGTTCTTGCATGCCACGGTACAAATGAGCGAGGACTAGTGGGGCTAGGGCCAATTTCTAGCCTGAAGCCAAGGCTTTAGCAATATCGGTAAACTCCTTGGTAATCCTATTCGAAGAAACACAAAAAATACATTTGTTCAGCCAGTAAATGAGGAGAGCCATGTGCTCGTCCTCAGTGACCTCTTTTCCCTCTTCACCAGGGAAGCATTTCAAACAGTTGGAATAGGCTAGTTGGGCCGATTCAGGGTATGTAAAGGATGGGGTTTTCTGTGAAACAAAACAATCGGTCCTAACCCTATGAGGGCGAAGGCCGGTGAGGAAGGAAACATCTTGCATTGTGATGCCCATCATACCAACGCGAAAGTGAAAGGAGTTAGAAGAAACAGACCAGAACCCATGAGGCCTTATCCATGTCGATGAGATGGCGGCTGAGCATGAGGGCTTCGTATATCCCAACCTCTTTCCATAATCCTTCCTTCACGGCCGCTACACGGTTGACCCATTGGACGTATTGCTTGTCAGGCCAGTGCCAGAGCCAATTTGGAATATCCCTTGGGTACGCGGTCCAATTGGCAGTGATGAAACCGAATGGCAAGGCTTCTTCAGTAAGAGGGTAGAGTGGGTAGAGCTGGTTTGGGAAATCGCCATTGAAGGCAGGCCCAAGCCTCATTTTAACAGTGGGTGAGCAGGGTAGGGTGCGATCGATCAAGATCTCGGGGTTAATAGCGAGTTTTTCGGCTTTGATGATTCTCTTGATCTCATCAGATAGGGTGGTTGGGCTCTTAGCCGGTTGTTTAGCCCTGAAAGATGACATCGTTTAGAGCTCGGTGGTTTCAACAATGGTGGCTAGGGTTTTTTCGACTCTGGATGAGAGAGAGATGGGCGGCGAAAAGTAGAGAGGAAGTAGAGAGAGAGAGATCGACTTTAAAAGAGGTGATGCTGGTATTGGGTTTTGAGTGATGAGTTTGAAAATCCTGGGGATATGTACCGCCTCCTCTTTCTCCTCCCCACTTTTTGAATTTTTGTTTCTATCCTAATAAAGACCGCGCGTGCAACAAGAGTGATTGGGTTGAAAAGAGATTTTTTGGAGGCTTTTAGAGTTCCAAGGGAGAAAGGAGACTTCCTTTATGGATAATAACCCCACATGAAGATCTGGTAATGATTGCAGTCGGTTCAAAAAGAAAAAAATATTAGGCCACGTTTGGGCCTGATAAAATATTGTTTACATCAAGATTTGTTTGGATGCCAAAAACTGTACTCTTCCAAACACCTTAATCTTAATAGAATCAAGGCGTAGGGGGGCAATGTTTATACCCGTTTTTGGCATCACGGATCGGGCTAGCCGTGATGGGGCATTTAATTAACTCCTTGATTAATTTGGGCCGAAAGCTAAGTAATTAATTGGGTAATTCTTGGGCCATGGGTATTTCCCATTTGGGCCCAAGAAACATGCAGCCTAGGTGAAGATTATGGCCCAAGATCATTTAGAAATGCAGCCCATAGTCAGGCCCACGAGGAAAATGTCGATCCGACCCATGAGGTAAGGCCCACGGTTTTAGGCTCATAAAGAGGGTGCCGAATTGGTTCAGGGAGCAAGGTCCACTATTGTAGGAAGGTGGTTATTCTCTGGCAGTTGGTTTCTTCCAATTCAAAGGCCAATTGACCAAGTCAATTGGCCATGTGTCACGCAGGAGCAAAAAAAGGGGAAGTGGGACGATATTTTACCAATGCATGGGACACATGTCAACATGTGAGAGACCCACGACCCATGATCTAACTCAACTGCCATTAACCTCTGAAAACTGCCCATGATCAAGCATGCATGAAAAGTGGAGCAGTCATGGGACACGTGTCAGCTTATGGAGCGAAGCAGAATTCGGATTCAGGCCTGAATCAGCCTACTGCTTTGCTTATATATAGCAGAATCGAAGAAGAAAAACAGGTCCAACACCAATCACAGCTCAACACTTACAAACAAAGTCTTTCCAACGAAGCACACTTTCCTACTTTCAGGAAAGTAGATTATCGAATACCTAGTATTCAACCCCATTCAAACTTACTTCATCAAGTAATTTGGATTTTACTTTTCTTGTACAAACTTTATTATCCCGGAGTAATAAAGCTCATGTTTTTACGTTCCATTTCCTATACGACTAGGAAATTTTAAGTCCACAACCGTGTGGCAAACCATGAATCTCATTGTGATCTTTAACCTTTGGGTCACACACAATCGCTTACAAGTTAGAAGTCACGATTCACGGCGATCATCATCAAAAGTTAGGCGCTACAAGTCTTGGCACGCCGCGCTCAACGCATTCACGCCTGTTGCCAAAAACGCGAGTTTTCAGTTTGCTCTTCAACCTCAAGGTAGGTATTTCTTGCTCTTTCTATATGCCTATGAGTTAATTTTGTACTTTGTCCATGCTTGAAATTGTTGGTTTGATTGTTGAGAATAGTTTTGAAAATCCTCAGAAAATCTGCTCGAATTGAGTTGATACCTTCTTAACAAAGTATCGATACCCTTGTATTTAAAACCCACGTAATGATGATCTGGTATCAATACCATTCCATTGGGTATCGATACCTTTGCATCTGGAAAGATTTTGGACCACTAGGTATCGATGGCTTAATGACAGTTTTGTTGCATTGTTTTCCTACTTCAAGGCTTTGATTTCGGGCCGTTCCAATTCACTCCAAACCCTTTAAATCAATCCTTATCATGATGAAATATGAATCATACTTATTGAACCCATTGATCGTTCCCATTCCCTAGGCACTTGTTAAGCGTAATCTTAGTATCGTTGTAAATGGAAAACGTATCGTAGAGTGTTTATGAGTAAGTAGTAACTTGTATCTTCACAACTTGTTGAACCTCTCGATTTTCCCTTGGTACACTTGCTACAGGATTCAAGTATAGGAACTAGTAGGTTGGGTACTTTAGAAATTGCTTGTGAGTTGCACGTTGTCTAGGTTCGGGGATATACTTAAAGGTACGGTGAGGATGTGTGTATTTGCTTATATGCGATACGGTAGATTGTTGGTCTTGTAATGCCATATGATTGATTAAATGGCTTTTGGATTCGATTGAATGATTTGATGTTTGTGAAATGGAAACGTGGAATAAATGTGGATAACAAAAGGACACAATGAGAACTTTCAGGGCTCTTAAATGAGTAAATGCCTGGCAGGAGCTAAATGCTCGTATCATTTATTTTCACGGCTCGTCAACTTACTCCTGGCAGGAGCTTCAGCTCAGACTCTTAACGACACGTAATTGGTTTATAAAGTTAATGAGAGGATTTTGGTTTTGGTTAAAGGATTTTGATGAAAATCCTATGGTATTCTTGAGTAAAAACAGTTTCCGGTATTTGGGCACAAATTAACGGACTTCGGTATTCAGCCCGAATCAATGGAGCTCGACCTACAATGATCTTGAGTTTTCTTTGTATTGTTTTGAAATCAAAAGGAAAAGTTTTGTAATAGAGGGATTTGATGATGATAAATGTGGATTGATGTGAGTTTATTAATGTATCTAGTCTGAAAAGTAAACGGTTAGTGACATTTATGTGAAGTCTAGAATCCTTTGACTATAATGTGCAGCTCGTTGGTAATCATTCGTACTTTGGGCGTATCTGTCAATATTTACAAATTCATGATGCATGATACATCACATTTTCATATAGTTTGAGCATAGAATTCTCTATTGGGCACGTGTTTTGCTCAACCCTTAATCATTTTCAGGTACACCCGAAGATAGTGACACGGAGTGCTTGGCGTGCGTTTGACTTCATCCCTTTTGAAAGCTAATACGGGAAATTACTTTGGCATCATTTTGTAAAACTATTTTGGGATGTAATAAAAGTTTCTATTATAACTACTCCCTCCATCCATTTTTAAGTGTCCTGCTTCGTAATTCCAACTTATTAAAAAGACGTTATTATTATACCTTTCACATCAACTTTTTTCTCCACTTTCCCTACTTATCCATCATCATTACACTTTTATTCACTAACTTCTCAAAATGGAATATACTTTTAGGGACAAAATAGATAATGTACTAACTCTTACCCACTAACTTTACAAAATGGACACTTATCGCCCAAAATGAAATACCGGACTCTAAAAAAGGGATGGAGGGAGTATCATTTGATCATGGAGGATTGTAAACCCTAAACCTTCTTTTCTATTATGCTAATTGGATCATCAAGCCAGAATAGAAACTTTGAACTTAATTTGCAATTACGGGAATGAACTATCTTTTGGGGTGTTATTTGTATAGCGAGGAATTGTTTATTGGAAATCTTTATGCTTTATGTTGAAAATTGAGGGCATGACACAGATATACCGCTATAGCTTAAAAGTGTGTACATAATACCCCTATGGTTTGTAAAGTGTGCACATAATACCCAATTCCGTCTATTTTAATGGAAGTGTATCTCACATGCCTCTTGAATCTAACCAAAATCTAATCCGAGCCGTTCATAAAGTAATAATCATAGAATAAAGCATCTCTTTAAAAAATCAACTCAATCAAACATTAATAACTCAATGATCTAATACTTGTTAAAATGAATGATAAATTTAAATTTGAAAATTTACTTCCAATAAATTCAATTCAATCATGAGGTTTTCATTTTTTGATCGACTAAAATTTTGGTATGGATGTAGTATTCATCAAACTCTACGATATCAATAGTTAAGATTCAATTTTTAGTACAGGGAATGAATGGGTTAGTTTCAAGGAAGAAGAAGAATCAATGGAAAAGATGAAAGCATATCGGACTTTTAGTGCGCATCTTGTCACACTTGACATTATTATGGACGAAATTGGTTGTTATGTGCACACTTCACAAACCAGAGGGGTGTTACGTGCACACTTTTAAACCATAGGAGGTGTATCCATACAAGATCCAAATGACAAGGGGTCAAAGTGGATTTTGCCCATATACAAGTACCCCATGGCTCCCAATACTTGTAATTTCAACTATAATCTTTGGATTTATGAACTACACTAAAAAGAGAATTAGTTTCTTACCTTCGCTACCCATGCAAAGAGCCTCTGCAAATGAGGTTGCTCTTATAGGTAATATCATGAACTCTTGCATGGCAAGACTGTTTCCAGCATGGCTGCCACCATTTATCGCATTGAAAGTAGGAACTGGCATAACAAGCTCTTTAGTACTTGATATTTCCTGTATGTGGTTGTAAAAAGGAATTCCCTTCGCTCCTGCACCCGCCCTACACACGCTTAGAGAAACTCCTAGAATCGCATTAGCCCCAAGCTTTGATTTATTTGGAGTTTCATCAATCTCGAGCATTAGTGAATCAACTTCATCTTGATTCCTTTACATTTTGCACAAATGAAAAAAACAAATGTCAGCATTAACGAAGAAAAACAAGTGCAAATGACCATGTATGAGGCTTCATTGTAAACAAAAATGTTTCACTAAGCAGATTCAAAACAACAATAAATGACCTAAGCTACTCGATTCAACTTGCTTTCAGCTTGTTAAAAGCTTGTTATTACATAAACAAATCAAGTTACCATATTAAGCTTCAACAACCCACTACTCAGGCTTGATATGCTTATTGCCTTATAGTGTTCGCAAAATCATGTTCACATAAACTCAACTCGAAATCAGCTCGAGTTTGAGATTATTGACTCGAGCTCGATTGATAAACAAACCATGGTTGAACACATTTTGAAGTTTCCTATGCCTTGTTTGGATGGTGTTTTAAAAATTTTTGAGTTTGAAAGATCAACCATGGAAGTTATGTACCTATTAAGGAGAATGGTTGAAAAACACAGGGCAAGAAGAATGATCTCCATATGGTTTTCATAGACTTAGAAAAAGATTATGATAGGGTGCCTAGAGACATCATATGGTGGGTTCTGGAGAGAAAGGGAGTGATCAAAAGGTATATCGAGGTGATTAGAGACATGTATGAAGGTGCCCTCACTACCATTCGATCACTAGTAGGGGAAACACGTGAATTTCCAATCACTGTAGGATTGCATCAAGGGTCAGCCTTGAGCTTGTACCTCTTTGCCTTAGTTATGGATGAATTGACTAGACAATTTTAGGAGGATATCCCACAGTATATGATGTTTGCAAATGACATTCTCCTCGTAGAGGAAACCGCCAGAGGTAGTAATACGAAACTAGAAATTTGGAGGGAAGCATTAGAGTCAAAGGGTTTTCGGATAAATAGGAGTAAAACTGAATATATGGTGTGCAAGTTTAGTGGTATTAGCAGTGCGCATGAAGAAAGAGTGATGATCCAAGACTAGGAGATACCTAAGAGTGATCATTTTAGGTACTTACGCCCAATTATTAGTAGAGATAGAGAGATTGCCGATGATATGATCCATAGGATCCAAGTGGGGTGGCTCAAGTGTAGGTGCGCTACTAGTGTACTGTATGACAAGAGGGTACCCATAAAATTGAAGGAAAAATTCTATGGAATTGCCATCAAACCAGCGATATTTTACAGAACAAAATGTTAGCTTATTAAAAAATGACAAGTGAACAAGATGAGTATAGAGGAAATAAGAATGTTGAGGTGGATGTGTGGTAAGACTAGACGAGACAGGATTAGAAATGAAACGGTTCGTGAGATGGTAGGTGTAGCACCCATAGAAGAGAAGTTGAGGGAAAATAGGCTAAGATGGTTTGGGCATGTCGCCCATAGACCAGGAGATGCAGTAGTTAAGAGAGCGAATAAGATAGCTTTGGGTAACAATGTTACGGGGAGGGGTAGACCTAAATTGACATTAGATGCTGTTGTGCGCAACGATACGAGTATAATAGGTTTGTGTGAACAAGTGGCCCTTGACAGAGCTCAATAGAGGAGATTTTTTTTTTTTTGGGTAAATCAGCTTGAAAATAAAAAGAGGCTAACCGAATATACAGCCTACAAGGGGCATACCCCAGGAGGAAAAGAAAAGGAAAACAAAAAAGATTGAAGAAAATTTCTAACGCCAAATGGCTACAAGGGTTAAATGATATGCATTGTTTCCAATCCATCTAGTCAGAGGGAAGGAAAACAACGCCAAATGAGCTTGCTAATTTGAGCTTGGGCCTTCTATCCTAGGCTTCCAAAGTATTACCAAAAGATATGTAACTAACTGGAATTAACTAGTAGTAGACCGTTCAATTAAAATGAGCTAAAATGAGCTAGGAACTAGCATACTCAAAGAACTACACTAGCAACTAGCTGTCCAGAGGGATCACCAATTACTTAGTGTAGCACAGCAACAGCAGTAGCACTTCTTAATTGCTGGACCAACCCCAAACTGAAAAAGTGGCCATAACAGCTAGCAAGACAGCAACAAATAGCAACAGCAGTAGCAGTAGCAAGCCATGGCAGCATCCAGATACACCATGAGAAACCCAAAGCCAGACAGTCTCGTCTCCCTACTGCACAGCAGTCGCACATTAAACAGGGCGCAGTAACCTCAGATATCGCAGAAAATTTGGAAATGGATACATAAATGAGTGTATCAATGGAGGAAAATTATTCATGTATCCAACCCACGTAATTGGAACATAAGACTCGGTTTGGTTGGTTTTTGGGTAATGAGTGTAGAGAGAAATTAGGGTAATGATTGAAAATATGGGTAATGGAGTAGAGAGAGAAATGAGAATAATGATTAGGGAGAGGAAAGAGAAATGAGAGTAATGATTGGAAGAAGGGTAATAAGTGTTTTTTGAGTTTGGATTTTTTTTTTTTAAATATGATCCAAACAAGACATTAGGCTCTAAAATTAAGCTAAAATAACCCCTAATCCGACTCAACTCCTCATATGCAAACAAAATTGTGAGGGGTGTTTTGGCTTAATAGTCCAAAAGATTAATTTTTGTCTTTACTTGTCAAAATTAAATAGCTACTTTAAAAATACTAAAAAAAAATTTCTAAAGACAAAAATAACCCAAAACAGAAAGATTTTTTTGAATTATTTTTTCTTTATTTCAAAATTCTAAAAGATTTTGTTATATTTTTTTACCTTTTAGATTCCTCTTGAACTAATAATCCAAAACAAACCGATTTTTTGAATTATTTTTGTCTTTATTCTAAATTCTAAAAAGTTTTGTTGTACATTTTTAGTTTTTGACCTTTTAATTTCTTCTGTCGAAACGAGCTAATAATCCATAACAAATTAACGCAAAACTAGCACAACCGAAACTTTTTTGAATAAAAAAAAAAAAATCTTCCCGATTAGTCAGCCAAAGTGAAAGTCTAATTATTGTCCTCTACAATTTCCACATGAACAAACCCGTAATTCAAAAACAACATTTCTCCTCCTACCCTCAGTTTTCCAGCAATCAAATTGAATCAACTGTCCGTACATGCACACGTACACAAATAATCAAACAGAAGGATTCAAAGGAATAACCTGACATCGACGAGCTTAGGGCCCAATATCTCATTGATATTTTTGACAGCATTGAGAACTCCTTTACCTCCATAAACGCTCTTGTCCCCGTCCCTGAGCTCCAACGCCTCGTAGATCCCCGTGGAGGCCCCGCTGGGAACCGCGGATCGGAACAGATCGTCGGTCACCAGATCAACCTCCACCGTCGGATTCCCCCGGCTGTCGATGATCTACCTCGCTTTCACCGACTTCACCTTGTGTTGCCTCGACACCGCCACGGACGCTGGGGCCGAGGTGGGGACGGAGTTTCGGACGGTCGAGGGGCGGTACTTGAGTGAGAAACGTGGAGGGGTGGGTGATGGAAATGATTGGGGTTTGGACGAGATAAAGGGTTTTGGGAGTGACGCGGGGGCCGTGGCCATTTTTTCCTTTGGTTGGGCTGACTGCTGAGAGAGAGAGAGAGAGAGAAGGGGTTTTAGAATGGAGGAAGGTTTTTGGTGCATGTAAAGAGAGAGAGGGGGGGAGGGTGTTTGTTTGTAATTGGTCATTTGGTGTGGGAAATTCCGCCGAGGGGTGGTGGTTGGAGGGACGTTAAGACCAAGGACGGACGGCGGTTGAACTTTTTATAATTAAAAATTTTAGTACTTTTTTATTTTTATAAAAATAAATAAATTTAAAGTTAGGGGCCGTTCGGCTAAATAAGCCAAGTAATTTTTTTTTAGTCTTTATTCAAATTTTTTTTGCATTTATTAATTTTTCATCAATTTTTTGGAATTATTGTTTTTTCATGACGAGAAATTTAAAAAGTAAAAAATTACGATCGAAATCTAATATTTTTTGAATAAAAACAAAAAAATTGACCTATTGCCTTATTTTTGTCTTTATTCAACAAAAAAATTGTTTCGATCATAATTTTTTACTTTTTAGATTTCTTTCGTCATGACGAAGCAATAATTCTCAAAAAATTGATGAAAAACTAACAAATGCGAAAAAAATTTGAATAAAAACAAAAAAATATGCCACTTGGCTTACGTAAGTTGGGCCGTCTGACAGTTTTACATCTTTTTTAACAATTCAAAACCCGTTCAATTATATATTTTTTAAAAAATATTATTATTTTTACACTTTAATTGCTTTTTTTTTTTTTTTACAGAATTCAAGCGTTCGGGCCAATTTCCGTGCACCTCAACTTATCTTGGGAGCCTAATTTCACTGTCCACTTGCAAGGAGCACAATTAAAGTCGAAGCAAAGCTCTAAATTAACTGCCCTCAAAGAAGTTAACAGCAGCACCTGTGAAGTTTCGAATGATACCTTAGGAAGAGTAAAACCAAAGTCTCCAATCTTGACCACTAGATCATACTCTTGGGGGTTCACTTTTATTATTTGTAATGTTATTTTTGTTTTTTTTTTTTGACATCAAAAAAGAACTTCATAGATATAAAAGAGTCAATACACGAGTTAATATAATACAGCCCCAATGAACAAAAGGACAACCAAACTAAGAAATTACGGCTCCGTTTGTTTCGACGTAAAATGTTTTTTCAGAAAACAAACTTCAAACTTTTATTTTCCGGTGTTTGGTTGACACTTAAAAATATTTTCAGAAATCGACAAAATAGTGTACAAAGAGAGATGGGGAGCTTAAACGGTGGAGAAATATAAGATTATTATAATTGAACGTAGGTCAGGACTAACGATTGAGGAAACTAAGTAACGAGAATTGCAGTAAAAGACAGCGGGTTCATTTCAGAAAATAACTTACGGAAGATTTAAGGGTAAGTTATTTTCATCCAATTGATGGAAAATGTTTTACATGTAAAATGTTTTCCTCATTCTTTACACAACCAAACACCGGAAAATAGGTAAAACATTTTACCGGAAAACATTTTACGTCCAAACAAACGGAGCCTACAAGTTAAAACGGAGTACAAACAGCATAGTCATAGAAGCAACTCCCAAAGCAAAAGATCCACTTGAAAGGTCAATGGATTAAGGTCCGTGGAGGTAGCCAGTTAGGTTAGGTAGGTGTGCACGAGAGAAGTGAGGTGGTTGCGTGGGGCCATCAGCTATTTTCTGTGGGCCCCAGATCAAAATGAACTGGTTTGGGTTCCAGGAGAACTTGAGCATCTTCGTCGTTAAGCTCACAAAATTGGAGTAGAAATTTCTAAAGGAATGAACTGGCACAATGGTTCCTGCATATCTTGGGAATAATGGGACCAATATCCCTCACGAACCTGAACCACCTCATGAGTCCACTAAATCGACCACTTATTCATGCACAGTAACACTACCATAAGCCAAGTTACAGAGCAAAATCCCCGAGAACAAAAGATTCATGATTAAGCATTTCATTGCTTACTAGTAGTAGCTTATTTCGACATATATTAAGGGTAACAACAACAACAACATAATATAACCCATCTAGTCCCCAATAATTGGGGGTATGGGCGGGGGATGATTGGAGACAGATCTAACCTTTGGCAATATATGAACAAAGTGGTTGCTCTCAGAGTACCACTGAAACAGTGGCCCCCCTAAACCTCCAAGAACCGAGGAGCTACAGGGACGTTTTGTTGTAGAACCATGCCCCCAAATCAAGAAGACATGGCTGCTCTCACTTAAGAAAAGTACAGCCAAGAACAGAAATACATAAGCCACCAGAGATGTTAGAAGTTCAAGTGTCCAACTTGGATGTAACAGCGCCGCAGGGATTGCAGGAACTAAGAAAGAACCACAAATCCAACCAGCCACAAGCAATCCTAATCTGCAATGAACCAGATGAACCATTTAACAAAAATAGCAAGGCAGAGCATTACAGGGATGGTAAACTGCACTAGATGGGGAGGACTAGGGAGGGAAAAAAACACAAGACGACAAACACCCATCCTTTTTTAGCAAAATTACCCGATCGTGGAAGCTTAGCTAGGCTCTTTTTCTTGCCATTGAGGAAGTATATGCAAGCTCCCAAAGAAATGGCCACCTATAGAAGGGAAACACGTAATGTTTCCAGATGGGAAAAATGCAAAGGCCAAATAATAATTTACAAGCACATGAGGGCTGAAAGTTTAATTCCTTGCATAACTGCTGAGATCAAAGGAAGGTCAGTATGGTATTTATCATCCTACAACAGACTTCACTATTCCAAAACAGACAAATGTACAATCGACTCAATGTTAATGCCTCAAACTATATTACAATCATTACTGGGCATCTCACTTTGATTTTTTATGGTCATCGAATAGAGATTTCTAGTTTCTGGAATTGTGAGCATTCCAGGAGCGATTGCATTTCATTGTAATATTGGAGCACTTTTTATTCAACAATATGGCCATGTCATCGATGAACAGATATTAGTAGTTCAGTGACAACCATCTCTATTTCATCTACTTCAGGGTCTAGTTCTGACTGAACGAGCAATGGAAAGTAAAAAGGGCTGATTCCTGATGTCCAGTTAGTTGGCTACCAAGAAATGACAAATGGACATACAACGGTAGTGTAAAAATAACCTGGAAAGCGGGTCCAGTTTCGGCAGAATTCATGATACTCCAGCCAGCGATGAATGCAAAGAGGAACAATCTTCTAAGAATTATCACGGTAGGAGGAACTTCCACAAATCCGAGCAAGTTCTTGAACCAAGGTGGAGACTCCAGTACTTGCTTTTTTAATATGCTTTTCAAGTTGATTTTTCTTTTCTTCATGCGTATGAAACTATCCATCAGTAATTTTTCAAAAGCCAACTCTATTGATTCGGCACTTCTTTCATGCAGAGCATATTGAGCTAAAAGAAAGTTCCGGGAAGTCAAAATTTCTTTTTCAGAAGCATCTCTGCTTACAACAAGCCGTCTGCATGGGTCCTGATCATTTATTATTGATTAATTCCAGCAGTGTGGAAGTGTATATCATAATTCTGAATGTCAATATCTATTGATGCTTCCAAACATAATTTCTATTAGATTCAAACTTGAGGCCTAGTAAGGCAAAGATTCAGAATCTCTTAGAAAGAGAAGGTGAAGAAAAGATACACTATTTGCTGTTAGAAAATAAATTTAACCCAGTTTTGGATCCATTGGTCAAACCAAACTTGAACTGGCCCACAAATAGAAGACACAAAACAGAATTGTGCCAAATTAGAACTGAGACAAGATTTTGTCCCCCTAAACATCAATATGTAAATCAAATTATCAAATCTGAGACACAAATTAGCTATTCTATAATTTTATAAGTGTCCCTGAAAAGGGAAGAGAGTGAGTTTTTTTATGAGAAGTTTCTTGCATGAGTACAGAGGATGAAACTAGTGCAACAAGCACTAAGTGCATTCAACTTTCAGCACACATGAGTTTTTGTAATTTCAACCGGTCGCCTACTCATCCTGACAGGACCTACTTTTCATATTAATATACCGATGAAAATTAAGGGAAAACTCCCTCCACAAGCAGTCTTAAAGGGCGCGTTTGGCATATATATGGTTGTACATGATTAACAAGTTAAGTGTGTCCGTAACCTTGGAATAAAAGCATCAATCCCAACTAAAAACGTGAAATAAGAACAAAAGTAAATTCTATCCACCTTTAAGGGAAATCACAAATAAGTCGAGGGAAAAAGCCTAGGAACATAGAGAAACAAGAACGAATTGTGGAGAATATAGTAGTTTTTTTTAGTAGATCTAACAAGAAAAGCACGTCTTTCGGACAGACTTGCACCTGCAATTACAAATTTTGGCAGTTGGCCAATGGTTAAGATCCGCAAGAAGATTTTACACATTTTAACCCCCTAGTGTTACAGGACACAAGCTATATTGCTTGTACCACAGGTTTATGACCACTTGATTTGACTCCAACTCTAGAAGAGTCTCTTGTAGTACTGATGCTTTACTTTTGCAGTACCACTTAATAACAATAATTGGACTAATTTTATCTTCCAATATCAAGATTGAAAGGAGCTTTGCTCAGGCATGAGAAACTTGAAACGGGAGGAAAAGAAACAAGACTTATACAGCAGGGATTCCTTTCAATTAAGTGCCTCTACTGAGTTACATAATTCCACATTCGGCCTGAATGAAGGATGGCCACTTGTTCAAGTCAGCTTGAAAACATTTCCCAGTTCCCTAAAGGTAGTTTAGGAAGGTTCCATTGGCGAAGGCTCTTCCAATTGACTAAAACAAATAGAAAAATCTACGTAAAAGGACGGGCATAAACACAAAAACAACATCCAAACTCCCTCACTCTCTGTTTGACTAGATGCGAATTCTAATTGAAGGGATTTGTAACACCCGTCCCACATCGGAAGTCTACACGGATGATCTTGGGCATATAACAAACCTTGTGGGCAACTACTAGTACCTTGGGCTTAAGCTTTTGGGCCAAGTGGTGTGACTTATGGATCAAAATCAAGGTATTAAGCCAGTGGTCTACTTGGGGCGTTACAGGTGGTATCAGAGCTATCCGTGTACACGACCATGTGGGCCTTGGAGTTTGGTTGGATTTAGTAGTTGGTTTGATTTGTATTGATGATTATAGTGCTCAATGCCCTCACGAGGCTATAGAGTTGGGGAGATTGTAACACCCCGTCCCACATCGGAAGTCTACATGATGATCTTGGGCATGTAACAAACTTTGTGGGCTACTAGTACCTTGGGCTTAAGCTTTTGGGCCATGTGGTGTGGCTTGTGGATCAAAATCAAGGTACTAGGCCAGTGGTTTGCTTGGGGCGTTCCAGGATTTGACATTATTATTCCACGCAAACAACTCAAACTTCAAATTTAATAGCTTACATATGGATTTTGGCACAAAGTCTGGAAGCTTATCATGATGGATTTAATGAAACTACTTAAAATTACTTTGCAAGTCTCCTTTGTTAATGATTGTAATTATCCAAGGATCCAAACATATATATCTCTTCTACCTCAACTCCATCCATCACTCTAGTTTCACAAGCAGACTCAGCACAACGGTAACGGTACTCCAACGTGACCTAGAGGTCACGGGTTCCAGTCGCCGAAACAACCTTTGTGAAGGAGCCTCGTACATTGGGTAGCCCCTTTATGCTAGTTTCACAAGCCTATCTCCAAACTTCTTAGATTTTTGTTGACACTGAATACAAAACACCTTCATTCCAGATTCAAATTTATCGAAATGGAGCTTTATAGGTTCATTGATCACGAATGTTGCACAAAGCAAAGATATAACGGCCTAGATGCAAACCCTGAGGGTAAACCGAGAGGACCTAAAAGAGTAAGAGTTGATTGATTAATTCAAACTTTCCCATGTTATAATTTGCTAAAAGAAAAAATAACTGCACATGTTTCTTCTATTTGCAAACAAACGCTTAGCTATAAATTGCTTAAAATTGTTGACTGCATTATACTCAAGTAAATAATCAACTTGGGCCATAGGTTTTAAGTACCTTCATAATGTGAATCCCCAGCGCATCTAGGGCTCCTAAAACTCAAAACACGCACTGTAGACGGGCTCTTTGAATTGGCACTAATAGAACTGGACCATAAACAAAGATTTGTGAGGAAAATAGAACATAAATTCATAATGAAGAAACAGAATCCAACAATATT
>BPLS01000145.1:3477927-3492487 GCA_019656275.1 Rhododendron kiyosumense | reverse complement strand
CTCTCCTTTTCAGCTCGTTCATACTGATTTATGGGGACCTTCCCCGGTTGCTACTAAAGGTGTTTTTATGTATTATGTTTCATTTGTAGATGACTTTAGTCGGTATACATGGGTTTACTTAATGACACACAAATTTGAGCTCTTTAAAATTTATCGTAATTTTCATGCCATGGTTCAAACCCAATTTTCCACGTCTGTTAAAATTCTTCGATCTGACCTAGGTGGGGAATATTCTCTCTCTGAGTTTCATGCATTCCTCGATATGCTTGGGACTATCCATCAGTCGTCTTGTACAGACACTCCCGCCCAAAACGGTAGAGCTGAAAGAAAACACCGCCACCTTCTCGATACTGCCCGGTCCCTACTCCTGTCATCCTCCGTCCCATCCTGTTATTGGGGAGAAGCTGTTCTCACTGCAGCCTATCTTCTGAATCGGATGCCCACCCCTCTTCTTTCTGGTAGTTCTCCTTATGAAAAGCTTTATGGTCAGGTTCCTAACTACTCACTCCTTCGGGTGTTTGGTTCTACTTGCTTTGTCCTTCTTCCTAAGAAAGATCGCACTAAGCTCAGCGCCCGCTGTGTCTTAGCTGTCTTTTTGGGTTATGGCATTAATCAAAAAGGGTATCGGTGTTATGATCCTGTGACCAAAAAGCTTTATGTGTCTAGGCATGTCATCTTCTTAGAGTGTCTCCCCTATTTTACTCTTCCTCCTACAACTGCTCTTGTTACTAAAGAAGATTTACGTCATATTGACCCTTTTCCTCTGGATAAGGATGTGCCTTCTGAAAAGTATACGTCTACTCTTGAGGTACCTGATATTTCTGCGTCTCCCTCGGCATCTCCTCGCCGTGCTCCGATCACCCCCTTCCCCGAAGTCTATGCCCGTCGTCCGACCTCTCCGGTTGCTCCCCAATCTGCCTCCATGGATCCTGATTCGCCTGCTCGCCGGTATCCCCTTCGTGAAAATCGCCACCCGCCGGTAAAATATGGCTTTACTAATACTTGTTTCTCATCCTCTTATCAATCATTTCTTTCTCGCATACACTTATTTTGAGCCTAGATCCTATAAAGAAGCCTGTACTGATCCCAACTAGGTGGATGCCATGCACACTGAACTCAATGCTCTTGCTCAAAATCAGACTTGGGAGCTTGTTCCCCTGTCGAATGGTAAGAATCTTATTGGTTGCAAATGGGTCTATAAGGTCAAAACTCATTCGGATGGTTCTTTGGAGCGGTATAAAGCCCGCTTAGTCGCTAAAGGGTTTTCTCAGGAGTATGGGATTGATTATGAGGAGACCTTTGCTCCCGTTGCTAAAATGAGCACTGTTCGCACCTTGATCTCTGTTGCTGCTGTGAACAAGTGGCCTCTTTATCAGTTAGATGTGAAGAATGCTTTTCTCAATGGCTATCTCTCTGAAGAGGTCTACATGCGGCCTCCGCCTGGCTTCTCTCATCCCTCTGGTATTGTTTGTCGCTTGCGCCGCGCTCTCTATGGCTTAAAACAGTCCCCTCGAGCTTGGTAATCGCGCTTTCAAGATGTGGTTCTTCAGATTGGCTTCCAATCTAGTATGCAGGACTCTGCTCTCTTTCTTCGTCGCACTTCTCATGGCCTGGTTCTGCTTCTGCTATATGTTGATGATATGATCATCACTGGTTCTGATTCTACTGCTATTGATGGAGTGAAACATCATCTCTTCCGCGAATTTGAGATGAAGGACTTGGGCCCTCTTCGGTATTTTCTTAGTATAGAGGTTGCTTCCTCTCCTCAGGGGTATCTTTTGGGACAGTCCAAATATGCTACTGATATTATACATCGTGCTCATCTTACTGATACCAAAACTGTTGATACTCCCCTTGAGCTTCATGCCAAGTTCTTGGCTTCTGATGGCGTTCCCCTTGACAATCCTACGGAATATCGTGAGTTGGTGGGTTGCTTGGTATATATTACTGTTACTCGGCTGGATATTGCCTATGCTGTTCACATTGTTAGCCAATTTGTCTCCGCTCCTCGGACTACTCATTGGGCAGCTCTGTTACGTATTCTTCGTTACGTTCGTGGTACTCTCCATCAATGTCTTCTACTATCTTCTACATCAAACTTGATTCTCCATGCTTATGCTGATGCTGATTGGGCAGGCGATCCTAGTGACCGCAAATCTACCTCTGGCCTTTGTGTTTTTCTAGGTGACTCCCTTATATCCTGGAAAAGCAAAAAGCAATCTGTTGTGGCTCGCTCCACCGCTGAAGCTGAATATCGTGCCATGGCACATGCTACCTCTGAAATCGTCTGGCTTCGTTGGCTTATCTCCGACATGGATGTCTCTGTTACATTACCTACGCCTCTTTATTGTGACAACAAGAGTGCTATTCAGATTGCCCATAACTCGGTCTTCCATGAGCGCACCAAACACATCGAAATTGATTGTCATTTCATCCGCCAACACCTTCAATCTGACACCATTACTCTACCCTTCGTCCCTTCCACACTGCAGTTAGCAGACTTCTTCACAAAGACTCACACTGCTGCTCGTTTCCACTTTCTCCTTGGCAAACTCTCGATGCTCTCTGCTCTCGCATCCTGACTCACACTGCATCCTGAGGGGGGGGTGTGAATGTATCTTATTTGATTGTAGTTATCTTCTATTTTAGGCATGATATCGTCATCGTATCATATCGTGGTCGTATCATAATTATATTGTGTAATCTTTTCCTTTTCTAGACATAGGTTTTTCCTATTTATATGTGTATTAGCCTTGTCTTCAAAGTATTCTGAATATCAGCAATAACATTCTGTTTTCCCTTTTCTGTCTCTCATCTCTGATTTGTATCAGTAGGAGTATCAAGAATGATCGGAGCAGCCGTTTTCTTTATTCTCTTCTTTGAAGTCTTAAGCGGATTACTTTGTTTTCATTTCAATTTTGGGGAAAATTGAAGAACAACAAAGGAAGAAGCTATCCACCAACGAGCATAAGGCTCTGTTACAAATGCGAGATGTCGAGTTGGCGGAAGCTCAATCATAATATTCGTGCCTTTACGCAACATTTCGTACCAATAATAGAAAAATGTGGCAGGATTGGATTGTCCGCGGCAAGATGTATCTAAACTTCTCGGGCAAGCTTGACAAAATCTGAACTAACGAGCATATCAACTTGGGGCATAAGGCTCACTAAGAAAAGAAGAGCCCACCTTGAATGTTAAGATTCCGGGACGGAGACATATTAGGTAGCTAAGGAGGACAGAAGAAATGTCTTTATCATCATGAATCCTTCCGTTAGGCTCGTCATCATGAGTGAGAGCCCTGGGAAAATAGTTATCTTGGGAAGTTAAAAATTGTTGCGCATAGGGCTCTTTATTTAAATAGAAATCACCAATAGCCTGAATGCCTATAAACCCAAGATATGGAATGAGCCTGTCAATGAGCTTACCATTCGAAGGATTGCCATGAGAATAAGTCTTTGGAAAGTAAATGGAGATCCATCCAAAGAAATATTGAAAGGGCCCATAAACAGCTTTCTTTCCTGGAATAGAAGAGTTAGCCACTCTATTAAAACTGTGATAGAGGTATGCAAGGACGGGTATAGCCAAGCTACATAACAAACCCCTTGCCATTTTGCTTGCCATTACGAATGTGGACGAACGCACTTCATTAGAAGAGTGCGGGAGCGCAAAACCGCTAAGCCAACTGGCAAGAAAACCAGCAAGATACACTTCGTCAGAAATATTTTGCCTTCGCTGAAATGAATCCGCATGAGACTCTACAAAGTAGGAGGACCAAAGATTTAAGTTTTTGGATTTTTCCTTGTTGGCATATATATCAAATAAAGCACGGCATGTAGGACGAGTCCGATCAGAATAGAGGACATCATTCGTTGGAGTATACTCTTCATAAAGTCTTCCTAAGATGGGTAAGCCACTAATGCGATGAAGATCCCATAAAGAAAAGCCAACCTCCCCGTATGTTGCATGAAAAGTGTTGGTATCCAGTGACCAGCGTTCGAGAAAAGCCTTGAACACATTTATATTTCTTGTATATGGAAATTGAGAAATATAAATAGCGGAATAAATGCCAGCCTTTTCTAAGATAGGAACAAAAGAAGAAAGTACGTCTCTTAACCAGAAAAGCCATATGGGCTCTTGAAGATGAGAGGAGGTGCCACGAATGTTAAAAGAAGAATCCCACTCAACACCTTCGTTCTTCATCTTCTTAAGAAGAAGATTAAAATTAGAGCCGGGAATTGAATCATCTACTTCGCTCCTAGAGAAGGGACGGAGTAAGGAAATAGGAGATGAGCCTCGATCTTTGGAAAATCCTCTTCCACCTATCTCGGAGCATTTTCGCGTCCCATTATAGATCAAGTCGTCAATGTTGTCAGGAGGAATATATGGAGATCTTTGTGTTGAGGTCAAACTGTCATATATAGACTGGTGTCTGGCAACTTTGGGGCCAGATTTATCTAGAACATCCTCATGATTGCAACGGAGGTATTCAATTGTTTTCGAAGTAAAATCCATAATACTGAAAAAAAAAGAAAAGAGAAAAAAAGAAAAGGGGAAATCAATTCAATATGCATATCCTCAAAAGTCTTTCAACGAGGGCAAAAGAGGATGAAAACCCTCGAAAGCCACGTAATCAGATACAGCTTTAAACCCATAGAAAGGAGATCAACACAAACCTTTGGGAGCCGAAGCCAAAAGGAAGCTCCTTTGAGAGCCTCTAAAGACAAATGAAGAATATTCTCTCCGACAGAATCTTGGCAATGCAAAGATAAAGCCATTAAGAGAAATCTCAAAAGTCTAAGAGACAAATAAAGGAAAATTCTCTTTCAGCAAAGCCTTCAAGACAGATGTTGAACCATTTCACAGGAATCTTCTGTGAAACCTTTAAAGGAGAACAAGCCAAGAGAATCCTCAAATTCAATAACCTGACCAAACCTCTCAAAGGCCTTAAATAAGACGGATGAGAGGAGGATCTGTTAAAAAATCCAAGAACCAGTTGACAAAATCCTCAACATCAAATGGATCAGAGAAAAGTCCGAATGAGTTTGGAGATGAGCCTGACAAAAGCCTCTTACAAGAGGCTAAAGCCAAAAGTGACAAAAATTCCCCGAAAGGAATTAGAGCCCATGATAAGGAGCATAAATACATAAATTAAACCGAGTAACAACAAATTTGTTACCTTACCAGCGGCGGCAAATAGAACTGCACAAATAGGTTCTGAAGATCAAGATAGAAGCGAAAATAAGGGCATTAAAAAAGTCTTATGGCAGTAAAAAAAAAAACTGTGAAAGACTTGGCCTTTTCTTTTGGAGAAAATATATTCCAGTACAGTACACCATGCAGGCTGTGGGAAATTATTATTCAAACAAGGGAAAGTTCAGTTCTGACGTTATAAAACAAGGAACCTAATGAAGCCTTGAAAGAAAGAGGGTTTTGGTGAAAGGTGTGAGTTTGGAAAAGTTGTTTTAACATGTCAACAAAGTAGTTTTCTTCCTAACCAAAAAAAAGAGGACTTGTATAGCTACAAAAAAAAAAAGACTTGCCGAAAAGAGAAAATTGCAACAAATAAACGGAAACTACTGTAGCAAAAAAAAAATGAAATTACTGTAGCAAAAAAAAACAAAGAAGAAAAGAAAAAGCCAACTTACTTGAGCAAGGAATCTGTAAAAGCGAGAAGAGAAAGACTTGGTATTTGCTTGATGAAATAAAAGAAAAAAAGAAAAGCATCAGCAAAGAAAAAGTGCTGTGAAAAGAAAAGAAACTAAAGTTTGAGGAAAGAAGAAAAAAATTCCTTACCGCAAAAGATGAAATCTGTAGATGTGCAGAATTATTTTTACAGAGGCAGTCCTATATATAAGAGGCCAATACAACTTCTAAATGAGTCACGTCTCTCAAGAAGCCTTAATAAAAGAGTTCTTTCCAAATCCTATTAGTCAAAGACTCCTATAAGGGGAAAATTCGAAGCTTTATTGGAATTGTTGGAGCTTTCATATTAAATGAGTAAGTATTAAAAGAGTTCTCTTGGTGGCGGTAGTCCTGGCAATTCCTTAGGAAACACGTCCTCCTTTTCGCAGACAATGTGAGGATGGCCCAACTATATTCGATCTGTTTCTTCCAACATGAAGCTGGCTAACCATCCAGAAAGCTTTTTATGCCATCTTGTTTTGTGCGCTTTAGGTGCAGAAGGATCTTGTCTACCCCCCCTTAAATGAGTAAGACCGCATTTGCGGAAAATGATTTTTCGCTTCTCTTATCACAATTGATAATAGCGAGATGGGCTAATAGCCGACCATTGACGTCAAAGTCAAAGTCAATTCTTTTTGTGACCTAAGAATCACAAGCCAAATGTAGGCCTAAAACTCCTTCTACTATAATCTATCCATCTTTAGGGACGAGAGGTGTACGGAACTTGAGGTTGGAGTGTAGGTGTAGTCATGGTGATAATCGCTCATATGAGTTGCACAACCTAGTTGATACTTCATATTGCGTTGGGGTTTGAGTTGGCATTGATTTAGGGATTCACGTAATCATTATTGTCGACGTAGGCAACGTTGTCATTGGCATCAGGGCTACGCATATTGTCCTTGCTGGTGGGGTTGACAAAATGACCGTAGAGAATGATGTCGTTGACCGTTTGTACCAATCTTGTAACAATACTCCACGAAGTTAGGTTTAGGGTCTTAAGGGTTTCTAAATATTTGGTTCTCAAAAGAGAGTGCGTGCAACAACGTTCTCACACCGGTCCTACCCTATTTGACCTATTTTCGATCATTATCTACCTAGAGAAAGGAAATTCTTCTTCGACGGGTACTCTATTTACTAAGTGGCCTCCTTCGACAGTACCTTTTCCTTCATTGTCGAGGTTTCTCTCTTTGTCTTCTTCGTACTAGGATTCTTCGTCTCGTTAGATTGGCCAATCAATTATAAAAGGAACGGTTCCTCTATCGCTTCCTTTTGATCGGAGCTTAGTTGCAAGAACCTTCAACTATGCCCACGTTTCTTCAACGGAAACGCGCTTCCGCGTTCCAGTCGAAGGAAACTCCAAGAAACTCGTCCCAATGACGACGGGAACTCTTTCCTTACCTATACGGGAACTTACACCCAAAAAATGGTTGAGAGACTTACGATTCAAGCTGCAATTGGTACCTTTAAAGTTGTTTTGTTCTTGGTGTGCACATCTGATCTTAACCTTCTAGAGTTATACTAATGCCTTTAACTTTTATGCCTACTAAATATACACATGAGCTTTATTGGGTAATCATGTGCTACAATAAAAATGTTGAAATATAACTAGAAACTTATAATTTTAATAGTAATATTTTATGTGGTAGAATAATATATTTAAAGACATTTAACAATATAAAATTCCAAAATATATTTATAATTTTAATAATTTTTCCTAACCGCTCCCAATGGCGCTCCCACACTTCTATGATCATCCGCTCCTCCGCCCCCGTCGCCGCTCCCTCTTCGTGTAACTAAGGATCAGAGTCAACATTGATTTCATAACTCCTCGGAGTCTGAGTTGCAACAGGTAAATAAATATTTATATGATATACTTAGGTAGGATATATCGTGGTAATAGGTATGGTAAAAGTTTAGCTACTCGGATTTACGCTCTCAGAATGTGGTCTACGTACCCAACCTACCAAAGGCCGAGTGTTGAACCTATGCTCTGATACCATTTGTCACGCCCCGATTTTTCAAATAAATTTTGGAGGCATTAAATAATAAAATTTTATTGAAATAACTCCAGAGCGACTCTAGTCTTGATACATATTCCAAGCATACTCGATCTCTGCCCCTGGTATTCCTCGTGTCCAACTGCTCCTCCATTGAATCCTGCACCCTCTAGCAAATTGGTCGCCGAAGCAACCGATTTACCAGAATACAGACGTATCTGTGAGTGATAAATCACCCAGTAGAATAATCCAACTCAACTCCCCTCTTACTTTACAGCTAGCAAGTAAAAATATAATATCAAAACATGATAGTAAAACAGAAATAGCACATAAACCGATTCATTACTAACCTTAGCCTAACGTGTAATCTAAGATCTCATCCGCGAGATCCTTCCTCCCCAACCGCTAGCCATGTCCTGTCCCATGAGCTTACTTGCTCATGCTGTCGCGGATTGCACCCAAGTTATGTACTCAGAGTGTATCCCTCTCATTACAAACAAGGAAAGCTTATCATGCCCGAAGCATAACTAGGGTTCACGTATTCTAAGATCTTTCCTCAAGATCAACCGCTAATCATGCCATGTCTCATGAATTCACTTCCTTTTGCTATTGCAAATTGCACTCAAGTTATGTACTTGGCGTGTATCCCTCTCAATATAAACAAAGGGAAAGCTTATCATGCCTGAATCATAACTAGGGTTTGCCTATCACCACTTCATAATCACCACTAGACTTCCGGCCAGTTTGGAGACTGGGCCTCCTTTAGCACCCATCTCAAAAACCCGTCTCCAGGCAATCTCTAGCATCATAAAACTTTTCAATTTATCCATTATCTAGCACCATCTAGGTGAATTTTTTTTTGCAAACCAACCCTTGTCTCTAGGGTCCAATTTAGCATATAAATCAAAAGTTGGAATAATAAACAAGTAATTAAAGTGATAATTGAAATGAATAATGAGCGAGACAATCACGTAACTTTTTATGAACGGACCGTTGCCCTTAGACTTGTATTGGCGGGCCAATACGTTAATCTTATTAGCGGAAATCTTTATTTATAAAGAAAAATAATTTTGTACAATTACTAGTAAGTCTAGGCTTATTTTTATGAAATTAGATTGATTAATAACTAATTTAAATACATTAAATAGATAAAAATATTATAATAAAAAAAATGACCTTATTAGGAATCCTACGGTCCTACACGTCCTGTTCAGTATCAATAATCGGGTCCGGAGGGTCGCGAGGTTATACTAGTAACCAAAAAATACGTTGTCAGGTCGGTACATTAACCTTATTTAATTATAGGACTAAACTGTAATTTTGTTAACATTAATAGGGCCGAAATTATACATTAGAGAGTAAAAAGGGGTTTTAAGTGGGGAACTTACTATTAGTTGGGCCGATATAATATACTAATGAAATTATAAGGGTTAAAGTTTAGTTTTGAAAAAAAAATTGAAACCCAGGAGAGAGTTTCCACTGTTTGACGCTGGAAAGCAGAAGAAACGGCCATTTTGGGCCGTGCGACGTCCGATTTGATTTCTTTTCATTTTGGAACATAAAATTCAACTCGTAATCACTATAAATATACTTAGGGAGAGGTAGGAGAGGGATTATAATACCTCGAATTTGGTCGAGACGCGAAATACCATTACCAGACGGTTCCGTGGGTTTTCGCCAATCGGAGTACACAACGGAAACGGGGAACTTCAGAAACGGTTCTGGGTGATTGGAAATAGTTTACAGAGGTGTTGGGGATTGTGGTGTATAATGGGTGAATCCGAATTGAGTCCGGTTGAGTGCAAAATCACACCCACCTCATTTCCACCATTTTTGGAACCCAAGCTCTCTCTTCTTTTCTTCTATTTACTCCACTGATTTTTACAGCAGTGGTGGTGTTTATGGTGTGTTGTTATTTCCGGAGGGAGGGAAAGGTATTTATAGAGATGAGGTGGAGTGGGGTGCATGATTAATTTTTGTGAAAGTATTAATGGTAAAGAATAAGGTGTAGAAGAGATAAGGGTGCAGGGGATGGCTGGCTTGGTGTGGGGAGCAAGTAAGAGAGAGTCGAGAGCCAAAATTGAATGAATGGTGGAGGAAAATGTTATGATACATGTGGCACACCCAGGGGTGGACGGATGTAGTGGCAAGGTGGGTCAGGTGACCCCACTGGATAAAATCTCTCCATAGAGATATATATAGATTTTTGGGCATTTTAGTAATTTTGCCCCAAGATCCTATCTCTCCCTTTTATATCTTGCCCCAAGTACTCTGCAAAAACTACAAAATTGCCCAACTTTTTACCCACTGTGGTCCCACCATGCCTTTCAATCCGTAACACATTCTCTCTCTCTCTCTCTCTGAAAAAATGCCAAAACAGTTTGTACTTTGTAGAGAGTAAAAAAAGGAAGTTCCAAAGTGAACTTGCCTATGTGTTTTTTTGTAAAATGTAAGGTACATTAAATTATAAGTATTAAACGTTTACAATTCTAAACCCCTGATAATTTAAAATAAAAACGTAGATCAATTTGAGACAAATTTGATTAATTATATGTATGATTGTGAATCTGTGATTTTGTTTTTTTTTTTCTTTTGTTTTTGGAATTATACTACTAACTATGCAATAGTTCTTTTTTGCTTCAGTTTTCTTTATCACTATCTAGTACCTGCATTGGTTTAATCTAATTTCAGACTTGGAATTTTGTGTACATTGAGCAATAGATTTTTGATAGGTTAAAAATGATACTATCGGGAATCAATTTCAAAATATGAAAAATCGTAGCGGTCAGTTGGGAATCAAACGATATGTTATGGATTGACATTTCCACCTTTTGTTTATCTATTATTATTATTATGAATTGATCTCTTTTTTTAGTATCTATACTATATAGTATTAAAAGGGGGTTTTCTATAAAAAACTTCATTGACATGTGCATAGTTTAGAATGACTCTAAACACACTTATTTATGTTTTACCTATTTTAAATCTTATTGGCCCCAACAATAAGATACAGTAACTTCAAATTTGAAAAATCCTATTGTTTAGGGAGGGATCAAATCTATTTACCTACCTATTTCTCTCTTGAAAAAACCCTTCCTTATCTCTATTTTTTTCCTAATAGCTATGCGAAACACTCGCTGATACTAGTCATTGTGTATCAGTTTATGTTGTAGATACTGTGACCCCAATGACACTAAATCCTAGGTCCGCCCCTAGCCGCACACCACACACACATATAAGGAATTTTAATAATTCAATTTAAACTAATATAGAGTACAATTTATAATTAATTAATTAATTAACTTTATAAAGAAATAATTTTTTGTATAAATTATAATTTAACTTATTAAAATTTTTGGATCATTATAACATATGGGTTAAAAAAAATTATTGACAGATACTAGTCAGTTTAATTATTTAATAAAATTCAAAATATAAATCTTTATTTGAAAAAAAAATTAGGGGAAAAATTTGGGTTGTTACACCCACTCTCTTTGTGAGTGTGTATGTAAGTGTTTGTGTGTGAATTATTGAACGGTTGATTTTTGCATAACAAGAAGAATGGAAGTGTCACCCTAGGGTTTTAGGGTTTAGGTTTAGGCACTTTCATAGAGCCATAGGGTTTAGGTTTAGGCACTTTCATATAGGTTTTTGGGTGCACTTTTCTATTATCTATTACAAGGTTTTAGCAGTTTAGACACTTTATAGGGTACCCTATGGGTTTAGGCATTTTTATAAGGTATCCTAGGGTTTATGCACTTTTATAAGATTTCAGTGTTTCATTAATTAGAGGAGATCTGGTGAGAATTACTTTATATTTTTTGGACTTAGAGGTCCATTTTTTTTCCACTAAGGCCAAATTTTGTTTTCTCTAGTATAGATTGATTGAATGAAGTCTTCACAATCACATAATTTTGTGAGGCTATATGAATTGGCCTAATGCTAAGAGGACCACCAGTTTTTTGCCCGAATGAAATAATAGAAGATTGGACTGAGCACTTACACACATTGGATTGAGCTGAATTTTCACAAACTCACTTGATTTTTTAAAAAAAAATTATTGAACGGTTGATTTTTGCACAACAAGAAGAATGGCATTTCTGGTGTGGACATTGTAGCAAGGAACCATTTTGGTGAAATTTTAGGGTTTATTTTGATTCCTTTTGCTGGTTTCTTATCACCATGTTCTATTGAGGCTTTGGGATTTCGTGAAGCCCTTGTCACTGCGGCTATTAGAGGATTTTCTGAAATTATTGTTGAAGGTGACTCATTGCAGGTAGTTCAAGCTTTGATTCAAGATGGAAAGTCTCTCTCTAATTGTAGCTCTATTCTTGTTGATTGGGTAGAGTTTTTCCCTTTATTTTCATCTTTTTTTTTGGGTAAATTAGCTTGAAATTTAAAAAGATTAATCGAATGTACAACCTACAAGGGGATACCCCAAGAGGAAAAAAAAGAAAAAAAAGAAAAGAAAAAAGAAGAAGAATGAAAAAAGTGCGATAACTCATGCACAACCCGCACGGAAAGTATGGTAAAGTAAGGTAAATAACAAAAGTGCAATGTATTTTGTTATCGTACCCCGTTGCACTGTTCATCTATGAGGAAAGATAGCACAACGGGGTATGAAACGAAGTGATACGAGTAGTAAATAACATGAAAACTAACTACAGCCTGGCACATCCAGCCAGGTTAGGATATAAAATGAATAGTCATGGTCGAATAACGACCAAATGAAGAACCATCACTGAGAAATTGTAGCAACATAGCAACTTGGCATCAAGGGGAGGCTAGATAGCTACTACAGAGGAATTAGGCACCAAGAAGAGGCTCGATCCAGAGATGTCAGCATCCGACAGGGGGCCCAACCCTGTACACCACGCCCATTTCATCCAGTCTACTACACTCTCATCGCAATTCCCAAGGCTTGGTAGAAAACAACCCAACCTTAGCCAAATACCAATCACCACTAGTCTCTAGAGATGGGATATGTAGACCAAGATTCCAATACTCCATCCTAACCCAAATGTGTCCAGTGTAGAACCCATTTCTAAGGAGCAGTTATTTCCGAGGAACTAGGCTCCAAGAATAGGTTCGATCCGGAGATGTCAGCATCCGACAAGGTTACCCCCCAAAGCACCCTGCACACCACGCCCATTCCATCCGTTCTAATACACTTTCATCCCAATTCCTTAGGCTCACTATACCCTACAAGTGAGGTAGAAAAGGAACCTCTAATCTGACACCAGTAATAGTGCGTTAACACCAAAAGGTACAATTCAAGGCTACACAAAACTGCAGAGGACTATAAACTACTCCGCTCAACCAGTGCATAACCACTCATCTAATAAGAACAGACACAGTCACTCATGCCACACGAAGAAACAAGCGGGCTCAGAGCAGCAAGATCTCTTGGGTTATGAAGATGCATTGCAACAAGTTGCCCAGCAGTGAGCCCTCAAGGCTTGAGTGCCCAGTTACTAAACTAGGCCAGAGGTGGTGTGCAGGTGACCAGCAGTACGCGTGCGCCACCAAGCGGTCACCAATTTGCGAGTCCCACCTACAAAAGCTTTTCGGCACATCCATAAAGGAAAATGGATGGTGGATCATACACCTACCACTTTTTCCATAGTAAAGTGGAAACAACTGTTGACACGCACAGCTGGTCCACAAGAGTACACAACTAAAACTGGAAACCATATGCGGCCCATGGTTTCTATTACACGGTTTGACAAACCCCATTCCAGCCGTCTTCCCCAAATGAGAATTGAACAGAGCAATCAAACGTTTTAACAGTTCAATAAAACACCAGTAAAGGAAGACCGATTCCGATTTACTAGTTCGTTACAAGCAATTCGACACACAAACTCTGATTCAACCCGCAACATAAAAGCCCACAAGCAGAAACAAAATCTTGATTTGATACTAACCTTTGGTTAGGATGAACCCAAGTGATACGAGTGAAAAAGTAATACTCCATATTTCACCCAGAGCTGCGAAGAACAGATCTCCACATAGATCGCGTGACACGATGTTGATTTGTTGCTCTGTAATCAACTGGAAAACCAATAGCTATGGAGAACTCCGGTGCTGGTTATGGAGTAACCAGAGTGGCCATAGAACTGACCCACCTCAGTTTCGGCCATGCCTGACCCTGCTGTTGAGATGAACCCACGGCTGTGGGGATCTTGGCCGTTAAGATGAACCACGGTTGTAAAGATGTACCCACGGCTAAGATGAACCCTTGATGCGGATTGTGGTAAGTTTGATCTTGGAAAATGAACCCACAGCTGGAATCTGTAATGTACCCACGGCTGGAATGTGTACTTGAGAACCGAATAGGGCAGTGTGTGGCCCGTGATCCTCGATCTGAATCCTTCCTCCGTTGGTTCGTCGATTGCTTAGCCTTCTCCGCTTCGCCTGCACAATGAACGCACGACTAAGACCTGGCCGGGGGTTGCCCGGCAAGGCCCTCCGGCGAAAGGATGAGTATGTGCAGAGAGAGAGCAAAGAGACTAGGGTTTTGAGTGGGTATTCGCGTGTATTAGGGCGTACCTCTCCAGAGGTGCTATCCTTTGGTATTTATAGAGCCTCATTGACTTGCTCTCCAAGCACGGACACGTGCCTTGCGCGGGCTAAGCGGTGTCATCGTGACGTCACCGTCCAGATCTGGTAACCGCTTTTGGGGGGTGAGCTGGCATGACCCATGTGCGCTCATGATTATCAGGCGTAACCGTCTTCGCACGTGGGTGGGCGCGTGACCGCACGGGTGGCCGCGCGGGTGGCCGAGCATGTCAAGTAATGGAGAATGCCGAGCATGAGGGTGGCCGAGGCCGAGGGCGCGCGGCCCGGGCGGGAGTTGTCTGCGAAATCGCCAACCGACGGGT
>BPLS01000145.1:3452887-3472487 GCA_019656275.1 Rhododendron kiyosumense | reverse complement strand
TCTAGTCAGTTGTACACCCATTTGAGTTGCCTGTGTGTAGAACTTCCGAGAGAATTTATACAAAATCACTTTGAGAAGTTTGATGATAGGTTAACAAAACCCATGGGGTTGATAGTTGGTCCAGACCAAAGTGGCCGGATATGGATTTGGACAGTAGAGGAGAGCTTCTCTAGAGAGAGAAGCTCCCTTGCCCCTCTAAATTCCGAAAACGTACCTTTTTTTGTGGGTAAATTAGCTTGAAAATAAAAAAAGGTTAACTGAATATACAGCCTACAAGGGGCATACATCGGGAGGAAAAGAAAAGAAAAACAAAGAAGATTGAATAAAGTGCGATAACCGATGCACAACTCGCATGGAGAGTAGAGTAAAGTAAGTAAAATAACAAGAGTACCATGTGTGTTGAGATTATACCCCAATTACACTATCCATCTAAGCGAAGGGATAGTACAAGGGGGTATGATATGAGGCGATAAGAGTATTAATCACACGAAAGTGAACTACTACCTAACAAATCCCGCCAGGTTAGGAAAAAATAAATAGTCACGGTCAGAATTAACCACATGATAATCATCACTGAGGACTAGCAGCAAGAAAGTAATTTGGCGTCAAGTGAAGCTGAACAGCTACTACAAAGGATCAAGGTACCATGAGGAGGTGCTTAGCCTCCGAACCTCGCCTTCGAATAAGGTTGAGACACCCCAAGCGTAGGGCTAGGTCGTCGATAGCATAATAACCGGAAAGTCCGGGATCGTACCCACAGAGAATCGAAATATAGCTAGTTTGGATTGTAGATTAATATGGTAGAGCATGGCGTTCAAGACGGCCAACTAGGTTTCGCTTTGAAACGGTGGAAACGCTAAATAAAAAACTAGAAATGAACTTTATAAACTAAAAGAGGCAAGTCTAGGGATCATCTATCCCTCGACGAAGGCCGTTACTGGTTCTCAATATAACTCAGGCGAGAGTCACGACCGCGTGCTCACGCCCGGAAGATTTAGCTTCAAAGACTACGTTTATCAAAATATGTGATCAAGCGGAATTAAACCAACCTATTTTTGCTAATGTATCTAACACGTAGGAGGCCACGAGCCCTCAATATGCCACTTGCCAAGACCGCTTGACTAAACAACATACCAAGGAGTTAACACCCCTCGCTTGGACCAAAATGGCTAGGCTAATTCAATACCGAAAACCATGATTTTAAGCCCGAGGGTTTGAGAACCAAATAACCACCTAAGTCATCGGGAAAGAGTAGCCCGAGACTTAGCCAAGAAACTACTCACACATATTGAAAAGACTAGAAATTATGCTAGGGAAAGAAAACATGTTTAACCGATAAAAACGGAAATAAACTTGATATTAGTAAGAATCTAGTCCGTAGCTACAACATTAATAAACGAGAAAACAATAAACGAACTAAACTTACTTGAATTCTTTAAGGAAATAACTTGAAAAGCTTGAAGATGACAATGGAGTTCCAAAAACATAAAAGACTTAAAGCATAAATATGTACATATATGACTAAGGGGGAGAGAGAGGGGTATTTATACAACTCAGCCTCTCTCTCCACAAAATATCCCGAACTTTCCAAAAGTGGAAAGTATTCCATAAATAGAAAGTCCAAAAAGTAGCAAAAATCTGCAGAAAAGGTCACCGTATCGATACGGCACAAATGCTTGTATCGATACGGAACTCCTACGGATTTCCTTCAAAACTCTCTGTTTCCTTATGGTATCGATACGGCAAAAATGCTTGTATCGATACGGCGCGGTTATGACAGATTTTGGTTGAACTTCACCGGCTTGCTCCGGACACTCCCGAACTCGGATTTGGGTGTTCTTTGGACCGTTGGAAAGCTTGTCGAGTCTACTTTCTAACCCAAGTGGTTTGGATCAAAAGTAATTTGTACATCAAAAGATATGATAATTCTACCCTCAGCTGGTCGGAAAATGAATAGTTTTGGTAAAATCCTCACATGGCCTTCAATTCCCTTGACCCTTGGGCGACCCGAGCAACCTCCAAACCATCTCTTCATGACTCTTTGGGCACCACAACGGGGTGGCACGTGGCCTTGAGCACTTGGTTGCACCCGGAGCATTCATTGGCGTTCAAACGCGCCTTATTTATACGAATTACCTGAAAAACACAAAAACCTATCTTACGAGCAATATCACTATAAAAGCTAAATAAACGCAAGTTAAACCAACATACTATAGGACTAGTCGCACCAAATATCTACAATATTGGGTGCTCATCAGGAGGCTTGAACCAGAGATGACGGCATCCAACAGGGGGCCCCACCCTGCACACCACGGCCCATTTCATCCGGCCTAATACTTCTTCAACCAAGGCCTAAGGCTCGCTAGAAAACAACCCGCTCTTAACCAACTACCTATCACCACAGAGTCCAAAGATGGGATAAGCAAACCAAGAAACTAATACTTCAACCAAACCCAGATCAACAAGCGTAATACTAGGCCAGATTAACCTGAACTGGTCTACTGTAAATGAGCGATGGACCTAATTCTGTCCAGATGAAACCATCACAATCCAATTAAAGATCATAATGTATCCCAAACTATTCTACTGTAAAATACTAGGCCAGATTGAGAGGTGTTATTCACACAGATTAAGGAGGCACAGGTCGTGCAAAGATCTCGATGTGGGGCCCACTATGGGTCCCACACAAATGATCCAAGCCGTTCATTAAATTTAAAACATTTTTTCAAGGGCCCCCGCAAAAAATCAGCTCAATCTGATACCTAAAAATGCTCGATCTAATCATCTACTTTTCATTCAACTTTGAACATGAATGAAAACTTATATGATTAGATTCAGTATTTCTAGGTATCGGATTAAGTTGATTTTTTGCAGGGGCCCTTGAAAAAATGTTTCAAATTTAATGAATGGCTCGAATCATTTGTGTGAGACCCATAGTGGGCTCCACATCAAGATCTGTGCACGATCTGTGCACGCTTTGTCTGTGTCAATAGACTTTTGCGGCCAGATTAACCCGAACTGGTCTACTGTAAATCCCAAACTGGTCTACTAGAACCAAGTAAGGAACTCAGTCGCATAGATTCAAATAGATGTCTTCCAAATAGATTAACCCGATTTCAGTCCAACAGATGACTGCCCAATTGAGTGTTTCAAAATGAATCTACAAGTAGTAATAATAATGCAGCCAGTTAGACTGCCCAATACACAGATTTCTTCAATCGTTCATACCTTCAATCTGGGAATGATGAACAGCCCCTATGTAGTTCCAACCTAGGAACTAGGGCCGGCCCGAAGAACACCCCCATGTCTGACAGCAACCCAAGGTCGCCATCGCCGAAGAATGCCGGGGTTTGTGGGCATAACGTCCACCAAATCTGGACCGAACACCACTGATTCCGACAAGCCGCTGCTCTCCGCTGTGCGCTGCTATGGCTGCTAAGCTACGCCGGATTTGATAGAGTCATCGGCGGTTTCTTGTGCCGAGAAAAGGACCCATGAGCAAGAAGCTCTAGGTCTTCTCCGTGAAGATGAAATGGAGCCCAGCGGCTCCTGGAGCTCTCAAAACTGTAGGACCTCGGTCCACGGGGTGGACTCTAACTCGAATGAATGGTGTGGACTGTAGAGATTCAGAGCTTGAATTACCTCTGACTCGGATGAATGGTGTATACTGATTCTGGTCCAACCATGACTGGCTAGATTTAGAGCTTGGGTCTATAGAACCCTGTGAAGAAGGAATTACAGAGATAAATGTTTCCGATTTGAGCTGTAAGACTTAGAACCAGATTTGTGGTAGATTTTTTACTGAGGGAGTGCATTATCTCCCTAGGTTTAGAGAGAGAAGCTCTCAACCTTGTTATCACAACTTATGCATGTTGTGTCCTTGAAAACATACCTATTGATATCTATTAGAGCTGATTTTTTATAGGACTTCATAAATATTTTTTTTTAGAATCTATGGGTATTTTTTGTATTTTTGTAAGGCCTGAAGTGGGCCCCACACAACGTGCAGTGGACATAGGCAGTGGTTCCATCGGTGGTCCTAGACTTTTTGAGAAGACAATCAAGGAAATCAAGGGGTTCAATTAATATATAGCAACTTTGGAAGGAAAGGAAATCAAGAAAAAAGTTTTTTGTTATTATATTATATATAATATGGTGACGTTTCTCAGAAATTAAATGTAACGACCCTGATTTTTGGTCGTTAAAAATTTCGTTAAATATTTGAATTTTATTGTAATTATCTTTTTAATTCCTATAGTTCATCGTAATTACGTTTTTGCCCTTCAAATTTCGTTTCTTGGCATTAAACCCTAATTGGCAAGCCTAGTTAGTTTCTAACCGGCTAGTTGGAGTAACTAAGCTAGGAAGCTATCTAGTTACTTTTTCCTAACTGCAAAATGACCGTTTTGCCCCTCGTGAACCTTTTGAACCCTAGACTAAGAATTGAATATTCTTTTTCTTAAATTTATTTTGGTTTTAATCTTTGTCCATTGGACAATAAATGTTAGGGAAACTATTATCCATTGGATAGTAGAACCCCATTTGTTTATATTAAATGTATACTTGGTTAAAGTACTAGTCTTTATTAAAAAGTAACTTTTTGATTACTTTAAAGTACCTTTTTGGATTATTTTATTATATAATCTCCCTAGCAACTATTATCCATTGGATAATAAAAGTTAGGGTGGTTATTATCCATTGGGTAAAAGGCTTGGTCTTTCACATGGTACATGGGATTATTAATTTAATCTTTCTTTTTTTAACCCCATGTGCCAAAGTACCAATTATTTTAATATAAAAGTTACCTAATAACTATTGTCCATTGGACAATAGAAGTTAGAGGATTTATTACCCATTGGGTAATAGGTTGTTCTTCCACCCAAGCACATGGGTTATTAAATTAGTATCCCCATGTGTCAAGTACCCATTATTTTAATTGGAAAGTACTTAGCCTTTAAAATCCTAAGATTTCATAAGTACCCTTTTTACTTATTTCTATTAGGGTTTTGATCTTCCTAAATCATTGGGTACATATGTGCATATATATACTAGTACTTGGTGATTGTTTAATTAGGATTGTACACATGTGGCTATTGATTAGTTAATGGGAAAATCTTGCCCTTAAATCTTTTGATCTCAAAGTACCAAAAGTACTATATTCTTGCATGTTATATATATATGTATGTACTAGTACTAGAGAGAGAGAGAGAGAGAGAGAGAGAGAAAGAGAGGAGAGAGAGGCCGGAGAGAGAGAGAGAGGAGATAGAGGCCGAAAGGGAGAGAGAGGGAGAGAGAGAAAGGAAAGAGGAAGGAAGGAAGATTGGTTGTACCTCCCATGATCTTCTTGATCTTTCAAATCCTTGGTGTATCTATCCTCCTAATTAAGGAACTAACTCTCCATTAACCTCCATTGTACTCTTTTGTACACCTTGCAATGGTTTAAACCCTTAGATCTTGTACCAATCTCATCTCCACCATTCAATTGATCCAAGATCAAATCCTTGGTACAAGAATAGCCATGCAAGCCTAGGATTGCCTTTGATCTTTCAAGATTCATGCCAAGTGTCAAAGTGAGACTTAGAGAGAGAGAGAGGAGAGGGCCAAGGCTTTGCCTATAAATAGAAGGCCATTCCAAAGCTTGAACTCACACCTCAAAGCATTTGCTCTTCCTTCTCTCTAGAAATCTCGGATTCCAGTTCCTGGCAGCCTACTGCCCTTCTGAAATCCCCAGTTTTCTCCTGTTTAGATTAGTTTTTAGGATCAACTTCCTTCTGGAAAGTTGTAGAGAACTTTGAAACATTGAAGTTAGACCCAAGAATCACCCAATCGGTTAAGAAATGACAAAGTTATTGGCATCCGAAGTTCAGTAAAATTTCGGATTTCCAAATTCCAGACAGCTTACTGTCACTTCTTTCATCCCCATTTTTCTCCAACCTAAAGTCGTTTTAGGAGAAACTTCCTTCACAGGAGTTGTAGAGGGTTTCGAGATCTTCGATTTCAACCCAAGAATGACTCTATTGGGCCAAAGATTGACTGAGTTACTGCCATCCGAAGTTCGGTCCAGATTTGGAACTTTCACCACCCGTAGAATTTTTCAACTTGCTTATTTCGGCCCCGACTAGTTTCGGATCAAGGTAGGATACTCTTGCCCTATTCCTATGTATATGTAAGACCTCTTTATCTTCCATTTCAAAGTAAGTTGTCTTTATTTACTTTCCATATCAAGTATTTGTATTTTAATCTTTAAGATGAATTGCTTGTATTACTTGTGGCGTTATGCTTTAAGCGTTGATTTGAGCATGTTAAATATAGAGTTGGATGATCTTGTTGGATTACGATGAATGATGTTTACTTTGTCCTACCACGGAGTCTTTGCATGTCATGAGACACGAGAATCGAGAAAGTAGAAACGTGATACCTAGGGTGTGTTTGAAAAGGTTGAAATGTTTTGAAAACCGCAATGTGGCCGGACTTGCCCATTGTGTGAGGTGTGTGTGTGTTCCAATGGGAAACCGGAGCAGTGGAACCATTGTGAGGGTGTGTGCCAATGGGAACCCGGAGCGGCGGAACCATTGTGCGTTCCCATGGGAACCCGGAGCAGCGGAACCATGGTGAGGTATGGCTTGGTTATCCGCAGAGAGGAGCCAATGCAACTGTGTGCCAATGGGAACCCGGTGCGGCGGAACCATTGTGAGGATACTCGGGAACCCGGAACGGCGGAACCAAGGTTGGGTGTGTGTGGCTTGGTTATCCGCGGTACGGAGCCAATGCTAAAGATTTTTGAAAGGCTTGGTTATCCGCGGTATGGAGCCAATGCAAATGATTTTGAAAGATGTTTCTGTAAATGGAAAATGGAGACACGGTCTATGACGAGTCGCGTAGGAGAAACTCTGAAACCTTGGACACCAACGATAGATGATTAACGAATATGTGATTGTTAGTTGTAAGGTTGGTGGGTAAGAATTTCCTATTGAGCGTTGTAGCTCACGGTGTTGCCTTTTTGGTGACCCTAACATATTATATCGGTGGCGACGCTGGTATAATGTGTCAGACCTTGTAGAAGATCAAGATGAACATTTCACTTGGAGGCGTTCGGAGCTGAGGAGCTGGCTAGGATGAAGAAGCGAGAGGAGCTGTAGTTAGGAACCCTAGTTCCCTTTTGTTATCCTATTTTGTATTTCAAATGCTCGTGCGAGAGCTATGTTGTAATAAGAGCAGTGACTCTCTCTATTTTCTATAATAAAATGTCCATTTAACGTACCCTAATTTTGGGGGCGTTACATTAAAGATGTTTGAGCAACTTAAACAGGCTTTAGACACACTTCAGAGAGCTCGCCAATTTTCTGCATCTTATTTATATGCGGCTCATTAGGGTTTCTAACTCACCAAACATATAAGAACCGCCCCCAAGCACTTTAAAACCCTATAATACATCAAGGGGGTCTTTGCTTTGTTTTTGAAGTGAACACATGATCTAGTGATTATTGACTAACAAGATTGACTTCAAGAAGTTTCTTCTAAACTTTGCTTCAACTATTTGAGTCATCTTCTGGTGGATTTCTGGAAGCATCTCGGAGGATTTGATCAGGCTTCAAGGCGTTCGACAATGAAACACTTGGTGAGGTGTACGTGGATTTGACAAATCGATCTTTGGTTAATCAGTGTGATTGTTTTAATTAAGGTCATTTTGTAACTGCACAATGATGGTTTTTAGTGTGTTGGTTTTCTCTCGTGGTTTTTACCTTTTTCATAGGGTTTTCCACATTTATCTTTCTGTTCATCGTTTATTATTTTTCAATTCCTTTTATTTTGCTTGTTGAGTATTCAGATAGTAAAATAGGAATTTCAATACACATAAGAATGAATTAAGTGTGTTTCATAGTTGCGTCACCCAAGATCACATTTGAGATCCACGTTAGAGAGAGGAGGGAGACAAAAATATTTTCATACTTGTCTTATTAGCGTTGTGTCCCTTTAATACATAGGACAACCAAAAAAAGAGTTGACTATGTGTTTTTTTTTTTTTTTTTTAGTTTGTGCATCAAACAGGCACATTGCTAACTAATTCTAAATTGTTGATCTATACCCACTTACATTACTTAAGCACTTTCCATTGAAAGTGGCTAATTTCTAAAGTAGGAAATCGTGATTTATAGTACTCATCAATTAAGAATGGATAAATAGTTTAATTAAAAAGAAAAAAAAAGATAAATATATACAAATTTAATCCTCAAGTGAGTTCATCTTTAAATTCTCAGCCACTTGTATAATGTGCATTCTCCGTATTCATTTTTCCTATAAACAAGGTGGTAAAAACAAACACACAACAGTGAAAGAGGGAGAAGGTGGAGCCATTCTTTCTTTGTCCTGTGTGAAAAGTAGAGAGGGAGGTGAGTATGTCGGGGCGTCTTTGGTTGGTGAGCACCTATAAGGACAAGGGAATCTCTTATACTTTAATCTTTGGTGGCTGACATCGGAGTTACAATTTTGAAGTGTGTACCTACTATTAGCATGGGAAACCCTATTTGTGTTCCACTTACAATGCTGCAATTATTCAGGCCTTTGAATGCTTATGTTATTAGTTATCTGATATGGCTTTAAAGTCAAGAGGATGTGTATGATGCATCCTTGGATCAGTTGTGGCTCCATCTGTGATCTTTCAATTGTATACCTGGTGTTCCAATGAAGAATCCTTTTGTTGCTAATTGTTGTTGTAATGGTAGCAGCTAGCTGCTGTTTTGTTGGCTTCTCTGTTTTGAATTTCTGTTCGGTAGTGGTTAGCCTTAGTATCATAGCTCAATTGTTGTTAAGCTAGCCGATGCCGTATTTCCTTTGCTTTTCTGTTTATAGTAGCTTTCAATTTGTTTTGGCCTATCCTTGGGGGGTTGTCTCTTGGAGTGTTATGCTTTTCTAGGGGGCTATCCCTAGCTTTCTTTTGCATCATTTTTTGCTGTTGCTGTCCAGTTTTGGCTACCCGTCAGCCGTCTGTTATGTTGATGTCCAGTTTTGTACTCGATTTTGGCTATTGCTCTAACCAATTCCAGTTTGGGAACTGTCTTCTCTAGATCATGTGGCATGGGGCTGAATTCACTCAAAGGGATTTGCCGTTCAAATGCTGAATGCTATTCTGTTCAAGCTGCAAGCGGCTGTCCTACAGCAAGCTGCTGTTATGTTTTGTTGCTGGTCTGTTCGTTTGCTGCTGTTATGTCCTACTGCAAGAGCACACAAATAGATGCATTATGGCCCCAGATCTGTTTGTTTGCTGCTGTCCATAATGCTTCTAAGGCGCCTCCCTATTGTGCCATTCGGTGGTTCAAGTAGTGCTGCTAGTTTCAATTAGGTCTGTCCTGTAAATTATTATTTGCTTCTCTGTTTTGGTTGTGTTCAGTTATCCAAAATTGCACGTAGTGTACTCTTTTGCCTTCTGTTTTGTATCCCTCTGTTAGATGGATGGGAAACAATGGTTCTAAAGCCAAGAATGATGAAGTGCCATTGTACTAGAAGGAAACAATTGACAGAAAGAGAAAGCTAAGCAGTTTCCATGGGCGAGCTGGGCGATTCCTTTGGCGACTCGTATCTCCGTCCCACTTGAGCAGGTAACCTCTCATGGCTGATGGCACGATCTCACTAGCAGATGGGCTAGGCATCAAAGCCCTAGATTCGAACGAGATTCGACGCAAACAGAGGTTAATGGCGTTACCAAGCCCTAGAAACTCCAAGAACTCGCCACATACTGAGCTGGGGGTTCCTCATCAAATCACCAAGGATGTAGCAGAGGAACGAGAGAAGGAGGCCCAAACCAAGCAGCGGGCTGTCTCTGATTCTTCAGTATGCCCTCCATCTTTGCAAGGGAATCTCTCAAATGCAACACCCCATGGGGTTGAATCCCGTAGCCCTAAGCTGACCAAGGTAAATAACTTAAGCTCCAATCGGAATTTGCCTTCCACTACCATACAAAAACCCTTTGATCTCTGCCCTGGTGCTCCTTCGAGTGACCTAAACCAAGGATCTTCTCTCAGAAATGCAGTTCATGCAACATCACCGGCTGAGGTTGGGACATCCAGCCCTAGAACGGCCAAAAGAACCAGTCCCTCACGGAAATTACAGCAAGTTTTCGAGGAAGCCTTAGTGAGAGAAGCGGAGGAGCGAGCAGCGACCCCCCTCGACACCAACTGTCAGATTGAGCGCTCACAAGAAGAGGTACAAATTCCGAACCCTGCTCAGCAGATCTTGTTTAACGCTAGAGGAAATCCCTATGTGGAGGGTGATCCTAACTTAGGTTATAGTGTAGAGAGTACTAAACCTAGGCCTGGCCAGACCAAACCAGTGGATAATAAACCAGCTGCTAATCTACCTCATAAGACTAATTACGGACCCAAGCCGGGCCAGATGCAATCTAAACCCAAACCAAAAAATTGGGCTTCGCTTCTTCAATCCCAGAGTCCCTCTTCGGATTTGAAATTGGATTTTTTCCCTGACTTACAAAAAGGGAAACAAGCTCAAGTTGAAATAGACATCGACCTGACTGAGGTGGGGAAATGGAACAGATATTTGGTTGGTCATTTCCTGGATGGTCAAATGCCTTACCCCCTTTTGGTGTCCACGACCAGGAACCAATGGAAAGACCTCTTTGTGGCTGTCAAGCCAAATGTAGCTGGGTTCTACTTGTTTGAATTCAGAGATGAACAGGCTAAAATGCAAGTTCTAGAAGGGGGACCCTATTTCTTCTCACAAAAGTACCTTGTTCTCAAGGATTGGCACAGGATGATGAAGCATGCTAAGGACCAACCGTCCAAAATCCCAGCTTGGGTTAAACTACATGACCTTCCTTTTGAGCTTTGGAATCAGGAGTGCTTGAGCCGGGTGGCAAGCACGATTGGGAGACCTCTTCATGTTGATCAAGCCACAGCCAAGACTGCTAGGCAACCTGGCCTCCTTCATACTAAATCCACGCAAGCTAGAATCTGTATTGAGGTGAGTGCTGAGCAAGCTCTTCCTGATGAGGTTCAAGTCATTGTTGTAGGAGAATCTGTAGTTGTTCTAGTTGAATACCAAGTGCTGCCCCCCATGTGTGACATCTGCCATGTCTTTGGACATCACACGATGAAGTGTGCTAACAAGTCAGCTACCTCTTCTCTCCCTCCTCAACCTGCTGCTCAAATTGTGACTGAAGTCGGGAGTGGGAAACAAAAGGATGATTGTCAACACTTCAACCAACCCAGCAGTTCACATCCAATTACTCACTCTCTTGAGGAAGAGCTCAGTGATTCTGAAGATGAGCTGCTTGAAGTATTAGAAGGAGTGGTGAGTAGCAATCAAAAGGTAGGAGTGTTGAGTCAAAGTGTAACACCAACCGCCTCTCTGGTTAATTCCCAATCTGAGCTCATCTCGTCCCCAGCTCCTGAACCACCTGTTCCTTTAGGTATAGGAAGCAAAGAGGAAGTTGCTGAACTGGTTACCAAAGGCAGCTCTGTGTTCAACAAGTATCTCTCCAAGTCTGCGAAGAAACGGTTGAAGAAGCTAGCTAAGGAGGAGGCAATAAGCTCCTTAGCAGTGGAAGGAATTAAATAACACCTCTATGATCAAGAATAAATTATATCCTTTTTGATATCCTTTTGAGTATGTGCAGTACTACTTTTTTCAATCTCTGCATCACTGTGTTACTCTCTAATATTGTTTCTTATGTTATTACAATCTTTCAACTTAGGGTTTTGGAATATTCGTGGTTTGAATGACCCCATTAAGCAGAAAGAGGCTAGATCCTTTGTGAGATCTAATAATCTTAATCTAGTTGGCTTTATTGAACATAAAATTAGGGCAGTTTGAGCAGATAGGATCACTCAATTAGTGTGTCCTGATTGGAGTTTTGTGAATAATTACTCACAAGCTGCTTTGGGAAGGATTTTTGTGGGTTGGGACCCTGGAGTCATGTCTCTTACAGTGTTAAGCCAGTCTGATCAATTCATTCACTGTGAGATCCAACCCAAAGATGGAAGTGCACTATTTTTGGTCACTATGGTCTATGGGTCAAATTCTCACTTAGAGCGTAGATCATTATGGCAAAGTTTAACTCAATTCAAGACTTTCTCCCCTTGGGTGGTTCTTGGTGACTTTAACGCTATTCGGCATCCTAGAGAGAAAGTTGGAGGTAATGCACAGTGGTCTCCACACATGGATGACATTAATCATTGTTTGTTTACCTCTGAACTTGAGGATCTGAGGTTCACTGGGTGCTTATTCACCTGGTCCAATAAACAGGTGCCCCCTCATTGTGTGGCCTCCAAACTTGATAGGGTGTTAGTGAATGAACCCTGGATGAAATCATTTACTCAATCCACAGCTCACTTTTTGGTTCCAGGTATTTCCGACCATTCTCCAACTGTGGTATCTGTCCAGCCTAATCCAAGGAAGTCAATTAAACAAGAATTGGTAATCCCATGTTCTGTGTATGTGTGAAACTTAAACAACTTCAACAAGAATTGAAGCGACTTAATAAAGAAGAGTTCAGTGGCATCTCTGAGAGGGTGCGGGCCATTAAGCTAGATTTAGAAAGCACTCAAGCTATTATTGGTGCTCATCCCAATAATAGTTCTGCCATTGAACATGAGCGGGTGGTGCACAAGCAATATCTCACTTTGCTTAGGGCGGAGGAGAGCTTCGCTAAGCAAAAGTCACGAATTCAATGGTTGAAACTTGGAGATCAGTGCACTTCCTATTTCTTTAAAGCTGTGAGCAATAGGAGAAATATGTAAAGACCCGATATTTTAAAATAATAATAATAATAATAATAATTATTGAAACAAAAATAATTATTTTGTTTGAAAAATTAATTATGTCGTCACACCAATTTTATGTCCGTAATCAATCGTGCGCGCGCGTACCCGGCGAGTATTTTCTTTTTTTCGTTTGTGTGTGTTGACTTGGGTCAAACCATCCCCACCCGGGCCCCCCTCCTTTTTAAATTTCTTCGGCTGACAGGGGGAACAAAATCCCGTTCTTCCTCCTTAATTCCCTCAAATATTGACACCACATAATTACCCATGGGACATTGCTTCCGATGCAAAAACCCAACCCATTAAAACATCTCCTCTCCCATTCCCTTGTTTTTAATTTCCAGCCGTCTCACCTGGTTCCATTTCGGCAGAGAGAGAGAGAGAGATGGCAGCCGCTCCATCACCACCTCCCACCGTGGACCGCACCACCGCCGAGCTCCATCCGCTGATCCTCCAACCGCTGCTCATCCTCTCACCATCACCACCGCCGTGCACCTCTCACCACCAGCCGGCCGGGCACCGTCACAACCGAGCTCCGTCGCCGTTCCGAACCGCCGCCGAAAAATCACTCCATATATCGGTTCGCCAGACGAAAGGTAGTCGAAACTCACCTCCCTAAATATATATTATGTTCCGTATTGATAGTTTTGTGTTTCGGTATGAAAATAATCAAACATGACGTCGAGGGTCGAGCCCGGCCGAGATCCTCTGTTTTTCTGAAACGAAACAGTAGCTTTGGAAAACTTATGAGTTGATAAATTAGTTGTAATAATTACAGTTTAGCCCCTTGTGATTTAAAAGCTTATAAATCTAACCCTTGAGTAGTAAAAGTTAATATTAAGCCCCGTGGTTAATTTAGTTTTCGATCCCGACGCCGCGAGCCGAACCAGCCGAAACCCATTGATTCTTTTCCGAAAATCATAAGCCACTGTTTTAAAAAAAAAAAAAAGAAAAGGAAAGAAGGACATCCGCTGGAAAGATTGAAAAGTTTAAGAATAATTATTGTTTAATCCTTTAGTTAGATTAGCTTTTAAAATCACCCTAGAGAATATGAAATAATAGTATAAGTCCTTAAGTTAAATATTTTCTGTTCAATGTTAAATTGCATGATAAATTCTATGGCATGATTAATTTTATCGCATGCTTGTGTGTTGTTAGCATGTTAGTATTTTTAGTGGAGATGTTAAATTGTGTGCAATGTTGTTGTATTGATAGAAAGGACAAATAGGTTCCCGGGTTGGTTGCGATGTGCGGATTTAACTTGTTAGACGTAAAAGTAGGATTAATGGAAAGGATAATAAAGTGAGAGGTTGAGAATTTGATTCCGGGCATGGAACCCGAGGCGATGTATTGATTGGAGATTGATTGGTGGTGAAATTGAGAATTATTGGTTTACGAAACCCTGGGTGCGGCATGGTGATGGTCGGCTCTCGGATATTGGGACGGGTCATAAGGGAGGTATTGTGCTTGTGTCACAACCCGGGCTCGAATGTGCTCGCGTGCGCATCCGGTGAAGTTTTATCCGAACTTATGGTCACGGATGGGTTACCGGGTATATAACTTAGGTATCTTTCATCCGGATCTGGAAAAGGGGAGTCAGACCACACCAGTGTTTGTGCCAGAGGTTATGGGTAGGAACGGATCTGTGGATAAGATCTGAGATTTCACATAGATTAAAGGATAGTAATGAAAGAAAAGTTGATTGTTCTCTTTTTATGTTATTTCTAATGCATGTTAATTATTTTCCTATTGCTTGTAAGTTATGGGTTCGGGTGGGTTTTGGCTATTGAGCGTCATCGCTCACGGTACTATGTTGCCCTGGTGACTCAAACGCCAGGTACCAAAGATGGAACAGAAGTGTCGTACGATTCGATCAAGTTCAATCCTATTGAGGAAGAAGCTGAAAACCTTGGTTTCCGTGCGCATAGTTGCTCTGATTAATTTAAATTGACTTTATTTTGAAAGCTTCTAAGATTATTTGGAAATTGTAATATTTTGATTCATTCAAAACACTTGTAATATTATGACATATGCTTTTGAAATGATGACGTAGTAAATTGTGAATTTCTTTTGTGAAAATAATTTGCTTTAAAATATTTTTTTTAATGTCTCCGAATTTTAGGGGCGTTACAAATGGTATCAGAGCTTTAGATTCAACCCTCGGCCATAGGTAGATTGGGTAGAACCATAAGCTAGGTTTGTCCGTTGCATAAACGTGAATTGAGTTTAAGTTTACCGTCCCTAATTGGGTGGAATTCTGTCAAAACAATCTTCGGATTGAAGCAAGGCACGGAAATTGGCAGTACCGCCGAGCTGGGAATTTCCGAACAATTGGATGATGACTTAAATCAAGGATCGAATGTGGAACATAGAATCTCTAAAATATTTTTGGTGTTAGTAAACCTTTGCAAAAAAAAAAAAAAGTGCTAATTGAGCAAATTTTATTTAATAGTTCGTGGAGGAGCCGTTCTTGGATAAATATTTTAAATTGGGGTTCGATAGTGGGAGCCTAGCACCGAATGGGTACCGGGCATAGCCCATTTGGCCGGCAACCACACTTCCCCCCTAAACTTCAATTTCAAATTTTTACCTCCAAAACACTCAAACTTTAAATTTTAAACTTTAAACTTTTCCCTCCCCCACCCACCTTTTCGGCCCCTATATATACCCACCACCATTTCATTTTTTTTCACCTCCCTCATTATCTTAAAGCCTCTCCAACCGAGACCCTTGTACCGAGCCATGGCGAACCGACGTCGAGGATTTCCGGAAGACGCCTTGATCCGAGAAATGGAGCGAGCCGAAATCCTCTTAACAATCCAAAACCTATGGTTGCAACTCTTCGCCCTCATCATCTTTTGTGCCGTGCTTACAATAGCCATGCCACGGTGGTTCGCCGTGAATAACCGTGCCAGCACCTTCTGGTACTGGACTCTCGTCGTGGCCGTCGCACTCGCCGCAATCATACAGGAGTACGAGCGTCGTTTGCGCCAAGCTTACCACGACAGATGGTAGAAGATCTCGAGGATGGGCGAGACCCGAGAGTCAAGGACGCCAATAAGGCATATCTTAGGCCGGTTGTAATCCTCCGGAATGTAGGATGTGGTAGATTAGAATCGTTTTTCAACTTGTGTTAGAAAAAAAAAAAAAATCTCGTGTCTCTACTTGCCTTGTAGTAAATCTCTATGCTTTATGATTGGAACTCTCTGCTTATTTATGAAAAGTTGTTTTCAAAAGAAAGATTCCTGTTGCATACTACTTGTTAAACTACTTTTGACCCTTAGAAGGAAGCGCCTTTTTTTTAAAAAAAAAAAAAAATTCGATTCGGTAGACTAAAACCTTCCCTTTCTGATTATAACTCGTAGATGGCAAATCAACGTAGTGGATTAGGACGCGAAACCGGAGAATCCTCTAATGCTAACCCCGGCCTAGCTCAAGTCATGCAAACACTCGTAACCGCTCTGGACACTAACCGCCAAAAACCAAAACCATAACGATGGACTTATAACTCAAACCCGAGCAATGAACGATTTCTGCAAACGTCGACTCCCGACTTTCAATGGAGATACCAACCCCACTGTAACTGAGTCCTGGTTGAAGGAAGTCAAAGTGATCCTAGACACCTTGGAGATCACCCGAGATGGAGATCGTGTAGCATTAACCACTTACCAGCTGAAGGGAGAAGCCGTTACTGGTGGGAGCTGATGAAGGCAACTCATGACGTAGCCACCTTGACCTTTGCCCAGTTCGAGACCTTGTTTCTCGACAAATACTTTCCCACACCTCTTTGCCTGACCAAGGAACAAGGGTTCCTGCGCCTGAAACGAGGAACCATTACTGTTACCCCGTACGCGGCCAAGATCGAGGAACTATCCTGTTACGTGTTAGCCTCCATACCTACCAAAGACAAGAAGGCACGAAGATTCGAATGGGGACTGACAACCGCTCGAAGGACCGTGGTAGCTCAGGCTTTCACCACCTATGCTAGTATGGTAAAGTGTGCGCTCCGGTTGGAGAGCGAGGAGGAAGACTTCAAGACCAGATGGAGGAAGGTGACAGGCGGACCTATTTGAGCCCAACCAGAGTGATCAAGCAACCAAAATGTGGACTCTATTTGAGGCACTACTCTTGAGGAGATAATTTTGGACATGGATCGATTACCCGTTTTTTGCACCATTATTAGCTGCTAGCAGAGGGGCCAAAAAAAAAAAAACAAAGTTCTTTATGAAGGAAGTCATATTTTTTTTCTCTATTTTAAGGGGGATAGAAGAGCTATAGATTATTATTCATTGTAATCATTTTTCTCATTCGATTGATTGTATCCTAACTAGCCATTGTTTTGAATCTCTTTTGACTCATCTTAAACTCACCTTCATTATGACTCTTCATTGCTAGAGCTGCAAATTCAACTAAATCCCAAGTCATTGAACTCCTTGTATAATCCAAGCACCTAACTCTCGTGACATTTTCTTTTATGAGTTGGGTATTCCTAAAAATCATTTTGTTCCAACCTCTCTTAATTTGATTTGATTTGAAGTCAACAGTTTACTCAATTATGAGTCTAACCTTTTGATCCATTGAGTACTTCATATTTGGAGCAATCCTCGTTTATTTTGACTAGCGCACTATTATCTATCCATAACCTTCGATTCTTTTGATATCACAACGAGACATGTGTCCAATCTTACAAAACTCTAATTCCATGAACGTAGTTCAATTTTTAATGTTGGAGTTGTCCAGTCCTTGAATAAATAAATTGTTGTATACTTCACTTTCTTTGGGCTATGTACCCTGTCTTGAGCTGATTATAAGATTCAATCATCATTTCATCAATTACTTATTCTATTCTAAGAATGGACCCAAAAATCGTCGTTTATTTTTCGCTTGTACTTGTTATTATTTTTCCTTCTTTTAAACAACCATAGTTAGATACTTGTTTTGAAATACATTAGGCTGAGGTGACGCAAAACAAATACTTGGTCGGTCTCATTGTTGGACCTTGTAATCCTTTCAGAACCTATCGCAATAAATTTATATTTTTGGTATGAGAATCCTTGTTTATTCCATAGCAATATTTGGAAGCCCAAGTATTTGTGTGTTCCATTCATATGTTAGATTTTTTTTCATCAACACTATTCCAATGATGAAATTCTTTAAATCCAAATCATTGAGTTTGACTTCGCTTAACTTGATTCTCGTTGTTCTCATGATCCAACTCAATACAAAACTACTCATACCTCTCACTCGTGGAGGAGGATTTGTTCGTACTTCCAATTTTGTGCTTTGACTTTCGAACATTCGACTCGTATTTGAAACCTCTTGAAAATTCTTGTGATCACCTCATTTCTTTGGGAGAACAGTATCCACTGACTAAGAGATAAGAACCAAACTTGCAAGAACTGACCGAGGAAGGTGATACACTGACAACTTACGATCACTCAAAGCTTGTCCGAGAGTTGCGCCGACAAGAGCCTTAGATTCCGAGATCAAATTTTTGAACCCGATGTGAATACCCTACGGGAAGCCGTTCTGAGGGAGTTTCATCAATCCAACTTTGTTGTGCACCCTGGAGGGAACAAGATGTATCAGGACCTCCGCAGACTTTATTGGTGGGGAGGAATCAAGAATGACATATCCAAGTACGTATCCGTGTGTCTCACATGCCAGCAAGAGAAGGATGAACACCAAAAACCAGGAGAGACCCTTCAGCCATCACCTATTCCCAAATGGAAGTGGGAGCACATCATTGTGGACTTCGTGACAGGATTGCCTAGACTCTACATCAACGAAATCATTCAATTGCATGGAATGCCCGTATCTATAATTTCTGATTGAGACCCCCGTTTCACCTCCAACTTTTGGGGAAGCCTGCAGAAAGGATTGGGAACAGATATCCGCACGAGCACAGCTATTTAAAATCGAAGGTACATCCTAATTTCGAGGACGAAATTGTCTTAAGGGGGATAGGTTGTAAAGACCCGATATTTTTTTTAAAAAAAAAAAAAAATAATAATAATAATTATCGAAACAAAAATAATTATTTTGTTTGAAAAATTAATTATGTCGTCACACCAATTTTATGTCCGTAATCAATCGTGCGCGCGCGTACCCGGCGAGTATTTTCTTTTTTTCGTTTGTGTGTGTTGACTTGGGTCAAACCATCCCCACCCGGGCCCCCCTCCTTTTTAAATTTCTTCGGCTGACAGGGGGAACAAAATCCCGTTCTTCCTCCTTAATTCCCTCAAATATTGACACCACATAATTACCCATGGGACATTGCTTCCGATGCAAAAACCCAACCCATTAAAACATCTCCTCTCCCATTCCCTTGTTTTTAATTTCCAGCCGTCTCACCTGGTTCCATTTCGGCAGAGAGAGAGAGAGAGATGGCAGCCGCTCCATCACCACCTCCCACCGTGGACCGCACCACCGCCGAGCTCCATCCGCTGATCCTCCAACCGCTGCTCATCCTCTCACCATCACCACCGCCGTGCACCTCTCACCACCAGCCGGCCGGGCACCGTCACAACCGAGCTCCGTCGCCGTTCCGAACCGCCGCCGAAAAATCACTCCATATATCGGTTCGCCAGACGAAAGGTAGTCGAAACTCACCTCCCTAAATATATATTATGTTCCGTATTGATAGTTTTGTGTTTCGGTATGAAAATAATCAAACATGACGTCGCGGGTCGAGCCCGGCCGAGATCCTCTGTTTTTCTGAAACGAAACAGTAGCTTTGGAAAACTTATGAGTTGATAAATTAGTTGTAATAATTACAGTTTAGCCCCTTGTGATTTAAAAGCTTATAAATCTAACCCTTGAGTAGT